>CABFVX010001357.1:64704-110308 GCA_902151425.1 Timema shepardi | reverse complement strand
GGGGGGGGTGAAGTAAGTGAAGAGACAACTCATTTTATAGAATCCATTTTGCTTTGGCATAACTTAGTTGTCTATTCGAAAAATTATACCCAAATATATATTTAAGTACTTGATAAAATCTTAGTTAATAAAATATGGTTTCAAGTCTTTCATAACATATATATTTTTTTAGTGCCGCCATCATACCAGCCATTCGGGTTATACGCATGTACTAATTACACTAATGGGTTAGAGATAGGGAAGACTTCATTTAGAGGTAATGCACTCACATTTGTGCGGAGGAAAAACCATTTAGGAAAAATTACCCTCAGTGCATTCGACTGGGATCGAACCCCTATCTCCCCGTCTTCGGCAGGTCTAGTCCAACACGAGATTAACATGTTAGGCTGCACACCAAGCAAAGCGGGTCATAACATATAAAATTATTAAATTGTATCTAGACCTTGGATGAGAAGTAGTTTACTTAACAACAATCAACCAATCATATTTACTATTTTATTTTGTGTTGGTGGCCTGCACAGTGCAAATGTTGTTCGTGCTCTTCAGCCAGATAATTTGTTGAGATTGTTTCCTTCCGTCCGTAAATCTTTATTGCAGTCTTATGTTAGCTCAGATAAGCCAAATAATCATGATTACTTTGAGTTAAGTCACTTTCACTCTTTATCACATCGAGATGAACTAGTCGGTTGTAAGAATCGTTCAATGTGAACAATTGCATAAGGTGAGCTGGTGGTCTAGGGGTAAGGTGTCAGACTTCTGTGCTGGCGGCCGGGGTTCAATCCTCGGTCCCGGCACAGATTTATCTGATTGCCAAACCCTTCCTTCACCTCTGACAAGACATCTTGTGAATGTGGGGAATGACAGGCCTCTACCGTGGTTCGGATCCCACGTTAAACTGTAGGTCCTCCATTTCATCTCACAATCACCCTACCATTACACATGAGCGTAAGTGCGTACAACCCGAACGGGTAGTAAGACGCGGTGCTAATAATAAAAACAGTGGCATAAGAACGTTTTTATTTGTGGGGGGTTAGTATAATCATGTGCTGTTATAGGGGATTACATTTTTGGGATTTAAAAAAAACAAAACAGGAAAGAGTAGTATTTAACGGTCCTGGTTCCATTGTGGATTTTTCTCATTTATTTTAGGCATGCCATACATTAGAATAAATACACACAAAACAAATTAAGAAAAATTATATCTGATGCAGCTCAACCACAAATTATGAAATGCTGAAAATTAAAGTAGGTTTCCAAACACATTTTCCTAATATTCATGTCTAGCTATAAAACCACTAACTAGTTTTGCAATTTCTAGTTTGATGAGACTCTCAGGGTATGCATTAAGCAGAAAAAGGTGATTTAGTCTATGTGGGGCGAAGACAGTTTCTTTATGCGTTCAAGCATTGAAAAACTTCTTTTTGCAGTAGCTGATATCACTATCAAAATTTTCAAAACCGCTTCAGTGTGTGCTTCAAGCACAGTTTATTTTTACTATGTTGACTTAGTGTGAACTTTGTATTATTCCACAACAAGATCTTTACATTATTTAAAAAAAGTTATTAAATATTATTGGGGGTAGGGAGAGGGGGAATCTACCCCCTTACCCCCGTGTTCCTGCGCCAATGAATGTGAATGATTTGTTCGTGAGCCTCCCACCTCTAGTGTCAAGGCCTAATTATTTTATCCATAGCACTCTTTTAGACTTGTTTCTTACCCGTACAAGTTGTTGAGGACATATGAGTGAACCATGGAGAAGCCGCTGCTCCCCACAAGCCACGACTCCAACCTCCCTTGATCAACCGGAGCGTCCGAGTCTATCAGCTTACGACACCATGTGCTGGCCAAGATCTGACATTCCTCCTCGGAGACCGTGCAGTACTTGGACTTCCAGCTTACAATCTCTTCCGCCTGTCGAGCTTCCTCAAGTATGAATAGTGATGCGATGACGCTCTGAGCATACTGAAATAAACACGTATCGTATGACGGGGTGGATATGGAACACGACGGTGTTTCGGGAAACGTTTGTTCCATGTCAACTAGATAATAAATGTCATATGCATGCATTTTATAGGAGGTAGATCAGATGATCATTTTACCAGTTGTTCTCTAAGGGTGTGAAACATGGCTTTTTATCTTGAATGACGAAAATAAATTTAAATTTATATTAGTCATTTAATAAGGTGTTTGAAAACAAGGTGTTTAGGAAGATATTTGGGTCAAAAAATGGATGAAAATAGTGGGGGTGGAGGAGGCTACATAATGATGCGCCGCATACCCTGTACTCATCACCAGACATTATTAGGGTAGTAAAATCTCGCAGGTCATGGTGGGTAGATCATGCAGCGCAAATGGGGGTGTCTAGAAGGGCGTTCAAGGTATTGAATGGCAAACCCAATGGGAAAAGATCACTTGGAAGACCCAGGCGCAGATGAAAGGATAACATTTGGATGGACCTGAGAGAGATAGGGTGTAATGAGGTGGACTGGATAGAACTAGCTCGAGATAGGGATAGGGTGTAATTAGATAGACTGGATATAATTGGCTCATGAAAGGGATAAGTGGCGTACTTTTGTGAGTATGTTGATGAACTTACGAGTTCCTAAAGCCATAGAGTAAGTAAGTAAGGCAGGTCCTACATAAAATATGTCTATACATTATTTAGAATAGGTTTATTTCCACCTGTGCACCTCTTTTAGCTATTTAAAATAAATACATTTTAGTATAAATGTGTCAGTAAAGAAAACAAAAGACATCCTGTCAACATTGATGGTATATTTTAAACACTTGTATTTCTCTGACTATTTCAAGCAATATGAACTTTGGATCATGTATTGCCGTATGATTGATGGGGGATTATGTCTTGACACATATTGATGTATTAAAACCTTACTCAAAGATTATCAACAACTGGCATATGCAACTTATAGAGATAAAACCACCTTTGGCCAATAGTCACTCAAGATAACAGGTTACAAACAAGCTCCTATAAATAAGATAACCCGCTTCAGTGGTCTCGTGGTTCACCCCACATTGAATACCATTGCGCTAGACCATGCAACTAGACCTATTGATACAGGTACTATAAATGTAAATAATGAAAGGCTTAGCAAGAGAATTTTGAAAATCCAACTAACTTATTGTTAATATTATCTGGTGATTTTGGGAATTTAATAATAATAATATAATAATAATATTTAGCACCGCGTCTTACTACCCGTTCAGGTTATACGCTTTAAGTACTAATTACGCTAATGGATTAGGGATTGGGAAGGTAGAATTAGAGGAAGTAAACCCGTATTTGCGTGGAGGGAGAGTGGAAAACCATTTAGGGAAAAAAACGCCCCCAGTTCACCCAACCGAGATTCGAACCTCGATCTCCCCGTCCTCAGCAGTCGAGCAGCTCAACACGACTAACGCGTTAGCCAACTACGCCACCAAGGAGGGTTTTTAATAATATAGAATTATTTGGGTGAACCCTGAAGAATCAAACCATCCTCCGACATTTCTTCTTACCTTGACAACCTTGTGACTGGACACATTAGCAGTCTTGTCTCCATCCGAGATGATACCGAATAGAGTGGCGGCCTTTTCGTCGAGAGTACCTCGCTCTAGATGGGAAAAGAGTTTGACGACATCATCAAAACTTACAACCTTATCTTGATCGTGCGCAAGATACTTGTTTAGTAGCGACAGCAGGTGTGGATCTGCCGGACATTGCCACAGGCCCTGAAACAAATGGAGACCACTCCTAAACAACAATGACCACAATTATTTGGAAATGATTGCAAATTGCTAGTCATTATTATTATTATTAGCACCGTGTCTTACTACACGTTCGGGTTATACGCACTTACGCTAATGTGTAATGGTAGGGTGATTGTGAGGTGAAATGGAGGACTTACAGTTTAACGTGGAATCTGTGGAGGCCTGGCATTCCTCACATTCACAAGATGTCTTGTCAGAGGTGAAGGAAAGGTTTGGTAATCAGATAAATCTTTTCCGGGAGCGAGGATTGAACCCCGGATCCCCAGCACAGAAGTCTGACACCTTACCCCTAGACCATATTGCTAGTTGATTTGATTTAAAAAGAAGTTTTTAATTTAGTGCCACTTCTTACTGCCCGTTCGGGTTATACGTTTATGTACTAATTATGCTAATAGTTTAATAGGGATTAGAAAGGTTATATTTATATGAAGTGTACCTTCATTTGAATGGAGAGAGAGAGAAAGAGAAAAAACATTCGTAAAAAACCACCCTCGGTACAGCTGAGCGAGGTTTGAACCTTGATCTCCCCGTCATTAGCAGTCTAGTCTACTGCGAGAGTTAGACAAGGCGGCCACCGAAACGGGTAAAAAAATAAAAAGTAGAAACACATGTATCTAGCTACGCTTTTAAGTAATACAAAATTAACTTCATAATTCTAGACACACCGAGCTGCAAATATATTTAAACTTTTTTTTTTTGTTAAGATATATAATCTGTACACAATGTTTTGATTGATTGTTTAGAAATATTCTAAATTCTTATTTTCAGAAGCTGTAAGGGGTAAATTCCAACACAAAATTCTTAGGCATTCAATGCCAAAGAGTGCTGAGAAAACAGAGAAGATGAAATTAGTAGGAGCCCCCAAGTATGACCAAGGGCACATTATACTCCATCCCTAAGAATTAATTGCTTGGTGGGTGACATTACACGAGTTGCCTAGTATAGGGTTTTAAAAAGATTGTTTATGTTGTAATTTGAAAGCCAACTTCAAAGGACAGCCATTAAAATTGATAGGTCCTACAAATTGTTTACTTTTATGCACATCTAAGGAGATAAATGGTGCTGAAATATACTGTGTTTAGTTTGAGGAAGTCTCAACCCAAGGAAAGATAAAAAAAAGAGTTCAAAGACAAAATCAAAGAACAGTAAGGTTTTTAAAGAAAAATATAATTTAAGGATATGATTGAAAAGCTTAATACCGAAATTGAGAAACTTTCAACTTTATTGGAGCTCAAACCAACAGCACTTCTTAAAGATTTGTTCATCAGAACATCCATTCCAGGCGATATTGAGCTTTGGTGATGACCAACACTTTTTATTGGCTTGCCAAACTCTGTCGAAAAATGTGGCTTGGTGACATCTAACTGCCCCCTTTACTGGCAACGAGAGTACCAATAAAAATGTGCTCACTTACCCAAATTGGATTATGGTTACATTAAAATAGTGTACTTGAAATCTGTTTTGTACTGTAACAATTTTGAGTAGTAACATGCAGACATTCAAAATTGTTCAAAAATCTCCCCAAATCTGATATGGATGAAATTTAACCATTAGTATACTCTTAATAGGTGGCCAGATTTAGCCAAAAACGGTAGGCTCAGTGAAACGTGATCTGGGCAGATTAGAGCTTTGGTCATACCTCAGCTGATGATGAGAATGCTAGTAAGCATGTGGCCATTAGTATAAGTTAGGTTTTGGTACTTAGGGCTTATCAATAAAACAATTTGGGTGCTGACACACCAGCCTCAGAAGGTTAATTAAGAGAAAAAAATATTAAAGAAAGTGAAGATAGGAGCAAGGAATTTGGAAAAGTAGCCTACATTATCCTAGCCATCAATATGAACAATTTAATCTACATTTGTGAGGACCCTTTGTTATACAACTCTACCAGTCTTCAATAATAGGCCTATGCCTATTGGTCAAGGGGTAGGAAAATAAATTAGTTTGAAAAAATGTTTTAAATAAATAATTAAAACAGTAATTATAGCTTTAGAAATCATGTATATCTATAGATCAACTGTGTTCATTTAAGTTTAGTAAATTCTCAATTCCATTTGTAAGATTACATAATTTAATTTGTTAAGTCTGAAAAATTATTAAATACTATACCTGTATTGACTGTTGTGTGCATTTTCCTTGTTTCCCTCCACTAATTGATTTAAATAATGATTGCAAATGTTGGTATTCATTAGGCAGTAACAATGACTGCTTGCAACTATCGTTCTTACTGGATGATGCCCCCATTATTAAATACGCCAATAAACTGCTATTGGTCACGCAAAAAATTCACATCTATTAGTTCTTAAACAACAATACATAAATTATAAAGACAATAAATAGCTTCGCAGGTGTACAAACTGTACAACTCTATACATCAGAACAAATTAAATCTCTATGGAACATGGATCTGACGCCATTTTGGTTTTATCTTGGATCTTCATTTTGCTTTACGGCAACCTCCTTTAAGTGTTGTTCTCTATGTTCATATTTAAATGTCGAACAGCTGATTTCCATTTTAGGAGCTCCTGCCACCTGTTGGCAAAATCAAGGTCGTCTTTAGAAAATAAAGGAGACCGTGCTCAAACTGTTCGCGCTCAATTTTACCCATGATTCATCATTTAAAACATGTCTACCACATGTATCGTTTGTGATTTTATATTGCGCACTTCAAGAACAAAAATTTTAATTTCAAACAATTGAAGTGATAAAATAATATATCGAATGAAAAAGCAAAAATTAAAAAGAAGAATTGATATCTTGTAAATATGTACTTATTACTGTTTTAATGGTTTATATTTTCTTCTTTGACATTTTGATTAACTGGTTAAATGCTTATGTGTAAATTTTACTTTGTAACAAAAACAAATTTAAAGGGAAAGATTCAGGATTTAAAGCGTGTACAGTGTTTTTCTTCTTGTTTTTTAAAAATGTTTTTTAACCATGTATCTTTGACTATATTTTTACTGAATGTCAACAAGTTTGATACTTTGGAAGAGTATCTTACAACTCTTTGTTTCTCTTTAGTTCCTTAAGTACTATCGCAAAATGACATTAAGAGATAGTAGACTAACCTTGATCACAATTCAAGGACGTTTTACTATTTTCTAGTTTGTCATTTGCTAAATGTATTTGTTTCAGAGTGGAAATGATGACCTATATTAGTAGATGGTACCCTCTAGCAACTTTCTTATGACATGTTTGATGACTCCTATTTATGTGAGTGACATCACCAATAGGTATATAAATATGGTTTTTATTAGATATTTTGGGTATATATAAAAATTTAACTCCTCTATATTATTCATTATATATAAGAACAGCTAATTAATTTCAATTTTATAATCTAAAAAAATATTTCACAATGTCACTCAATGAAAGTGGGACATGTTCCAATTAATTTCATTTTTAAAATCTAAAAAAAATATTTCACAATGTCAATCAATGAAAGTGGGACATTTTCTTTGTGTGTACTATTGTTTATGTTTATTATATTATTTATTTCATTAATACATATTAATTCATTGTTTACTCAAGTGTTCAACTATGAAGACTTGTCATAAAAATACTCTTAGATTTTTTAGGTTATATTTGAATATTAAGTTAATGTTTCTTAGTAAGCTACATTTCCATGCATTGAACTTGTTGACTATCAATGTTTTAAATAAGAATAGTTTTAAAACGCTCTTGACACTAACTTGTTTTTTAACTTGGTAATTTAAATTTGATTTTCAAAACAATGTGTGAAACTTTATGCTACCTGTTTATTATCATTTCCCAGTAAATTATACAAGTAGATAATGTATACAATTTCTTTTGAGAAAACATTTTTTATTTTTACAAAAACAAACATGACCAAGCAGTGTTATTAATTAAATTGCAAAAGAACGTCAGCCATTAAAATATTTTGATTGGATAGTTAAATAACTAATTTTTTTCCAAATATGATTAAAATGTCTTCATCAGATTATTGGTTACAACTTATTGTCAGAATCTGCTCTCATGACAACGTTGTAGGGAAACGACTAGTCTATAAATGTTTTAATCCGTCCCAAACTTTATTTTTATTGAATTTTAATATATTTGGATGGTTGGGGTTAGTTATTTACTATAGGCCTCTAACCACACAAAGGAATATTTTTTATCAAATGATTATAAAATAAAATATATGTTTAATTATATTATTGTTTTTAAGTTAGCCATTCTGTAACTATTATTTTAATACATTTAGTTGCGTAGGCTGCTAATTGAGTTTATATATGAGGGTTAAATAAAGCTAAGTGTGAGAGTTTGATTAATTGTAACATCTAGATAAAAGATTTAGAATATATCGGCTGACATTTTTATTTGTCTAATATCAATCATGAGAGGGTTAAGTAAAAACAAAATCTTTTTTTTTAAAGAAGTCATTGGCACTCTTGACCACATTATACTACCTCGCTATCAGATCTTTCTAACTACCTATCGTTTCTTTTCATTAAATCTATTGGAAAATTAATATTGCCACTTCATTCAATATGATAAGAATTACTTGCTTGCTACTTAAAACTATCATTATAATCTAATATGAATTTGTTTTATACTAAACACATATAACATAAAATGCCCATTTATTTTTAACATAATTTAAATTAAAGCTTAGTAGTTACTAAATTATACCTCTTACCAGTAGACATATCGTAAAAGTACATTTAATATAATTTGCAGATATTTGAATCAAATTAAGAGGAATCTAATCACATGTGATTTGACAGAAATCTATGGGTTTTCATTTTCTGAATGTATTGATTATTGGTTTAGTAAATAATTTACCATACATTTTTATAAACAGAAACCATTTGAAAATCTTTTGCTTGATAGAAACCTTATTCTTCTGAAAGAAAGTCGAAAAATATATAATGAAAACTTGGGGCCCCTGTCGGTGCAGTACTTGAGTCTGACAACTTGATGTTAAGGTGGGTTCGACTAATGGCTTAGGTGTACTTTTAACATAATTGTATAGGTAGCCTATAAGTCATGCCATACAGCGATATTTACAAAATTATTAGACCTGGCACAAACTTATTTTTAGTCAACACTTATAACAAGAAAACGGAACATATATTCTTGTCATCAACATTAAACCACTTTATTTGTCTCATAAAATGTTTAGTTAATGCGGTAATGATTATATTTCACACATCCATTTTGATCAATTACTAGAGGTAACCATATCTAATCTAACATAATAATAATAATAAAATGTAATTTAATTTACCTTAAGTCATATTTCACAGTAAATATCTACATGGTGCAACGTCCTTTTGTTTCTATCGGTCACCCAAGCAAAATCTTCTCGAAGGACAAGGGGGGGAAAGACGAAGGACAATTGCATCACATTATTCAAACATTCTAAAAGCATTCGTTAACAACCCTGTTAGAAAACAGAGATGAGAATACTCGCGTAATAGTCGCCGAGCAGCTAGGACCGGTGTTCATCGAGAGAAATAATATATCAAATATGGCGCCCAATGAACGCAGGTCTTAATTGGTTGGTACCTATTACTCAATTCTCCTCATTTCTGTTTTTCAACAGGGTTGTTAATGAAGACTTTGCTTCTAGAATGTTCGAATAGCGTGATGGAATCATTCCTCGTCTTTTGCCCCCTTGTCCTTCTTACTTGGGTGGCCGATAGAAAGAGGCAGAAGGATTTTTCACCACACAGATATTTAGTGCGGAATATAGGCCTAATGTAAATTAAATCTAGAATATTATTGTGTTGCTGTAAATCTAAATATTTCTATTAATTTTGTATATTTAATATAATCGTTACATTGTGGTAAAAAATCTATGAGCTATACTTTTGCTTCATGAATATTTGTTAAACCTGCTTCGGTGGTCACATGGTCCAAGGTGCTACTCTAGCAGTAGACTAGACTGCTAATAACGGGAAGATCGATGTTTTATCTTCATTAACCTATACAGAATCAACTGCACTTTCACCCTCCTCGGTGGCGCAGTTGGCTAACGCGCTTGTCGTGTTGAGCTCGACTGCTGAGGACGGGGAGATTGAGGTTCTAATCTCGGTTGGGTGAACTGGGGGCGGTTTTTTTCCTAAATGGTTTTCCATTCTCCCTCCACGCAAATGTGGGTTCATTTCCTCTAATTCAACCTTTCCAATTCCTAATCCATTAGAGTAATTAGTACTTAAAGCGTATAACCCGAATGGGTAGTAAGATGCGGTGCTAAATATTAATATTAACTGCACTTTCCATACTACACTTAATGAACATTTAAAGTCGTAGAACATGGGTAAAATTTCTTGTGTTTAAATGCAACATTTTATGTAAAGGTTCCAAAGTTTTTCTAAGAGCATTTATTTCCAAAGTTTCTATAAGAAAATATGTTATCTAGACCGCTAAAGCGTTAAATATTACTTTGGATTTTAAATTTAAGATTCTTTTGCGAATAAAGAGATTTCTTTTTACACACAGTTCCACAGAATGGACTAGAATTTTTATCCATATTGGGACAGAAATAAAATTGCTTCTAACTTAGGTCAGTGTTATCAATAATTGGAATAAAACAACACATTGGTTCTTCATTGAATACATGTTTGAGACTATTTGGGAATCATGAATATATTTTTTCTTAACTTTTGTTCAAGATATTTATTGTTTTTTTTTATTTTGCTTTAACACAAATAAGTTAAGAGTAGCTAACTTTGCAGCTAGTATATCTTAAGGCAACAGAATTCAACTTGAGGTACACGTACATTGAACAGAAACTATATTTGGGGTGTGAGCGAACAAAATAGTTTGAATACCACTCTTTTAAGGCAGGGCTCTGAAGTATGCACACCAAGCCTTCCACTCAGAACACTCTATTTTTCTACTGTCCGACTCCTTCATAAAAGACTAAAGTATAATTATCATTAATAACAAATTTACCACAGTAAAATTCTCCAATACAAATTACTTGAAGCTTCTTTGACATTGTGGATATATATTAATTTAAATATATTTGCGAATCAAAATTACAAATATGGGTCGGTAATTAATAAAAAAAAAACGGAGAAGATTTATCTGATTACCAAACCTTTCCTTCACCTCTGACAAGACATCTTGTGAATGTGGGGAATGCCAGGCCTCCACCGTGGTTCGGATTCCACGTTAAACTGTAGGTCCTCCATTTCATCTCACAATCACCCTACCATTACACATTAGCGTAAGTGCCTATAACCCGAACGGGTAGTAAGACGTGGTGCTAATAATAATAATAAAGTATAAAATTAAAATGATATAATTACCATAGATCGTTATAAAACTATACATTTTTATTTTGAGGTTAGAGTCTGTATACTTTAACCAACTGCGAACACCCAAAATTGGTTCCGACTCCACAGTCCTGGTATTTTATTATACCAAAGAACATGTTGTGTGGTCGGTCAATGTTCTGAAAGTGGTTTGATTCTAATCTTTATATAAATAATATATTCCCTTCCAGAGGAACACACTGACATTAAAGTGCACTTAATATAATTAGATTTTTAAGCACTACCAGGCCATATTGATGGTTTTACTGTTCACATTTTGTTCTTTTTTTTTTGTTTTCCTTAATTGTTGGCTGTAGTTAGTGTTTGTTGCAGGGTGTAATGATTGTGAAAGTTGGAACGAAGGTGAGTGTAAGCGACACGGCCCTCTTGTTGTGGTACCTGACAGCCCTACGCTTACCAAAGCAAGACAGTCTCTTCCACTCCTACTTCGATTGAAACGGGACCCCAGCGCAGATCGAGGTGAGTTGATATCATGAGTGCAGTAATAACTTACTTATAAATTATCTCACAATACGATTGGCGTACTTTTCATCTTTGCTGGCAGAATGTTTGTCATTTTACTGCTGCTGTGTTTTTCACTTTTTTTTTACCACCTCGTTTGGGGTGAACAGTTATGTACTAATTACGCTAATGGGTGAGGTATGAGGAAGGTTGAATTTAGAAAAAGTGTACCCACATTATTATGGAGAGAGAGACAGACAGAAAGATGAATAGGGATGGATAGATAGAGCAAGAGTGTGTGTTTGTGTGTTTTGTACCCCTTTTTTAAATGGTCTATTTTGTAATTAATATTTTCCAGTTAACACATAATAGGGGATTGCAAATAACGATGAATAGTCTCACTCTGATAAAATATAGAGAATAGTAATTTGCATATGAATATATGGCTCTCACAATCTGAAATCTCATAATTTGCCTACAACTCATGTGTATGATTGTGTGGCAAACATTAATAACGAATTGTAAGGTTCACAGTGGTGGGGTCAGGTTTTGGTAACACCTAGGCTCGAAGGGAGTGCTGTCATCATTGGAAAACGCTTGATCTGAACAACCTTTAAACATCCGCTTCGGAGGCCGCATGTTTCGAGGCGTCACTCTAGCATTAGGGTATGCGCACAGTAAACGCTGGTTGCAAGAGCTGACAAACAAAAACCTGCAAGCAGGAATATGTTGTTGTATTATTATTATTAGCACCGCGTCTTACTACCCATTCGGGTTATACGCACTTACACTAATGTGTAATGGTAGGGTGATTGTGAGATGAAATGGAGGACCTACAGTTTAACGTGGAATCCGAACCACGGTGGAGGCCTGGCATTCCTCACATTCACAAGATGTCTTGTCAGAGGTGAAGGAAGGGTTTGGTAATCAGATAAATCTTTGCCGGGACCGAGGATTGAACCCCGCACACCCATCACAGAAGTATGACACCTTACCCCTAGACCGCCAGGTCACCTGTGTGTTGTTGTATTAAGCTACACGTTGTGCGGTAAGCACTTGAGCTTGTGTCTGCGCGCAGGTCGTCTGCGTTCGTCCGCTATCAGGAATGTTTTATGTATTCCTGCTCGCAGACATTATTAGCTGGCTTTTTGACGTGTTCTGTGTTGAAAGTAAATAGTTGGGTTTTATTAAGTTCTTTGTTTTTAAATATGGTATTTCATAAACTAAATTTTAAGTGTTTGAATTTAATATGGCGGAAAGTGAAGTAATTGACATTAACTTATTAATTTCATATTTCTTAGGTATTTAAAAATCTATCACTGTCTTCTTTAAGTTTTGTAAAAATTGGAGGTATTTCCCATACATTTTTCTACCTTTATTTATGTTGTGAATACCCACTTTTTTAATAGCCAAAACTTTGGGAACAACGTTATCCATAAAAAAAATACATCCTCACTGGAGCTCATCTTTGTATGAAACCTACACTTCAACTCGCAAGCTTCCAGCTTATACCGTGAGAGCGTCACTAGCGTTAACCAGCGCCCGCAACCAGCACTGTCAACGCTGGCTACCAGTAAGCAGGTAACCAGCATACACTGTGCGCGTACCCATAGACCAGACTGCGGATGACAAGAAGCTCAGGGTTTGAATCCAAGTCGAGTGTTCTGAGGGTGATTTAAAAAAAAATGTTTTCCACAATCTCTTTATTCGTGCGAATTGGGTAGATTTCCTCTAAATTCAACCTTCTACATCCCTAACTTATTAGCATAATTAGTACATATGTGCATAACCTGAACAGGCAGTAAGATGCGCTGATAAATAAAAACCTGTAAAGGTGGTGGGAATTGCAAAAAGCCTGGAAAAATTCTACTTGGGCATAAGAGATGGCTCTTTCTCATCTCACTACACTGTCTAAGGTGACATAATAAGTTACATTTTCTTAATAATTTTTATAAACTTTTTTTCCCTCATCACCATGTCTTACTACTTGTTCGGGTTGGACGTTAAAAGTTTTTATAGTCCTTAAGGTTATTAGATAACTTAAATTTAACAGACCTTTGTAATTAAATTATTTATATGACATATATAGACATGTACCCACCATGCTAAAAAAAATACAATAAAATTTAAGAACCTAAGTTCCATAGTGGAGATTTTCAGCTATTGTGTCCTGTGCTCGGCTAGGTGTTGATGACACCATCACAGTTCAGCCATATTATTCTTGACGTGAAGAATAGCTATATTGCTATTATTGAGTAATCCTAAGCGACTTGATGTAAACAAATTTGGCAGGAAGTTTATGCTCTGTTTGGCTACTGAACGTATCTCAACTCAACGTTATCCTTTCACTAAATATTCCCGCCTATGTTTTGTATGTAACTTGTTTTAAAATAACATTATAAAATTATTATCCCTTCATTTGATTAAAAAATTGTACTTTAAGCTTTGTAAGCACTATTCGAATACCAACAGACTACCGACTAGGCGTTGAGCGACCCCATGATACTGTCCTTATCGCATTTTAACCTCAAGTCAGTGACGGTCGATTGACATTTCATCTCAGCAGTGTTATGTGAAGGTTGTGAGTGTTGATTGCTTCCCGTATGCGTTTGCTGTCTGACCCGAGTTTTGTTAAACATAAGAAAGGAAATTTAAAAGTAGTATAAAATACAAAAATTCAAAGTGATCTACTCTGCCATGGAACTGACTATAATTGGTCACGCCTTTATAGAATATTGCACTGGTGTTCCACCAATCCTGTAGGTCCTTCACGTAGTGATATAACGTTTGTTAACTTCAAGTCTCAGCTTAAGATGAATCAATAAAAAGCCTTTTTTCAGTTTTTTTTTGTGTTGTTTTTATTCTGTATTAGTTCTTTTTGAAAGTGGAAAATTACTTCACAGTTGTGGGATATGTGCAAAGCTTTGCAGAAATTTGCATCATAAGTAACACAAATGCTACTACACCTACAAGTTAATGCCGATAAAACACACTAACTTTTAGCCGAAAAGCACAATTATCGTGTCTGAATTCAATAACTGCGAGGGGGCTACTCTTTAGTAGCCCCATGGCTTCTTTGGTGCTGAGTGACGGCTCGCAGCTGACAGCTTTGAAAAGTTACCAGACCAAATTATGTATCCCTACGCCGAACCATATGATCTGAAAAAACATGCGTTTAGCAGCTGTCACTTCTGACAGTCAACATTTAGGTCTATACCTTAATTTTGACTGTCAGAAGTCAGCTGTGAACTGTCAGTCAGCACCAAAGAAGCCATGGGGCTACTGTAGATTGTATTAAAACAGCTGAAAAGTGTGCAGGATGGAGCTCTTTCATCTGAGTCATTGTGCTGGTCAACTTGCAAGAGTAAGGGTTTAAAAGGTGGGCGGTCCGCCAGCTGTATTTCACTAACACCTGTTCTCTCTCTCTCTCTCTCATACTTATATGTTTGCAAGGCCACTGAATAAAATACTGTTTGCCCCTCTTTTGAGAGAAATCTTCCCCCTCAATATATACATCTCTGTAGGTCCATGCCTACTTGCACCACATTTGAATAGTGAATTTAAAAATAAATGCATATTTTAGTTGACAGTATTACCATTTGATGAAGCTTAGTGGGTAATTGGAACCAAAATGTCTTACTTTCCACTTGAAACCTGACTAAAGCACTTAAGAATTATCAGCCAGTATATGTATTTTTCAACAACACAGTTATCCTAGGGACATAATATTAAATAACAGGGTGTCTACCATCCGGGAAAATCAGGGAAAACGGGAATTAGCCGGGAATTTGAAGTGATCGGGAAAAAACGGGAATAAGTCGGGAATTTGGTAAATCACAATAAAAATCTGGGAAAATGATATTTTACTCAAAATATGAAATACATTAATCAGTAAATTATGTCATTTTTTTGTTTGTAGCTGTGTAATATATTTTTAATTCCTAGTAAACTATTTTAATTCAAATTTTAAAACTTATTATTATTAAAAAAAAGATTAATAGAAAAACGAGGGTAGAGGGAGAGGGGTGAGTTAGAAGGATGTGACATACATTTTTAGTCGGGAATTTTAGGAAATGATCAGGGAAAAGGTCGGGAGTTTCATTGGTCAAGTTTAGTAGACACCATGAATAATCCAAACACATATTTGATATCTTTTTTCTCATTCTTTCTTAAGGTTTTTTTTACATCCATTACTGTTTCCAGTCTGTGGCCAGTGTCTACTTTTTATTGAAGCCATATATTTGTCACTACCGGCTTGCTAGGCCTGTCGTAGCTTCATATGCCTTATAATATAGCTTAAGACTAGGACAGACACAACATCCAATCACCAGCCGTTAATTTATCACTGTGAAACGGTAAACCCACATTTCAGCAATGGGAAATTTTTCAGCCACAGCCGGGAATCGAACCCGAGACCCTTAGTTCAGTAGACAGACACGTTGAGGTGTCTGATTTCTTAAGGTGTTTGTTGGTGCATTTCCTGAATATTCATCTTCCTAATCCTGACTTGAGACAATAGTGAAAGTTGTGGATAGCCTAAACAAACATTAGTATGTGTAACACTGAAAAGTAAAACGGATCTGTAATCTGCTTGTAAAAAATGTATTCTACTGACCAGTGTATTGCGATCAATATATAAGTGTACCAGCGCATAGTTTTATGCCCTAGTACATGCCTAACTTCTACTCAAACAACTATTTTAAATAAATATTAGTAATATGCTATCTGATTACCAAACCCTTCCTTCACCTCTGACAAGACACTTGTGAATGTGAGGAATGCCAGGCCTCCACCGTGGTTCGGATTCCACGTTAAACTGTAGGTCCTCCATTTTCATCTCACAATCACCCTACCATTACACATTAGCGTAAGTGCGTATAACCCGAACGGGTAGTAAGACGCGGTGCTAATAATAATAATAGTAATATGCTTTAGTACCAAAATTATATGACCCGCTTTGGTGGTTGCGTGGTCTAGTGCGCTAATCTCATGTTAGACTAGGCTGCTGCCAAAGACGGGAAGATCGGAGTTTGATCCCGGTCGAGTGCAATGAGTTTTGTTTTCTAAATAGTTTTCTACTCTCCCTCCATGCAAATGTGAGTGCATTTCCTCTAAATGAGTCCTTCTTAATCCCTAACTCGTTAGTGTAACTTGAACAGGTAGTAAGACGCAGTGCTTAAAAAAGTGTGTAATCTAGTGTAGGCAGAGGTGACCTGGTGGTCTAGGGGTAAGGTGTCAGACTTCTATGCTGGCGGCCAGGGTTCAATCCTCGGTCCCGGCACAGATTTATCTGATTACCAAACCCTTCCTTCACCTCTGACAAGACATCTTGGGAATGTGGGGAATGCCAGGCCTCCACCGTAGTTCGGATTCCACGTTAAACTGTAGGTCCTCCATTTCATATCACAATCAGCCTACCATTACACATTAGCGTAAGTGTGTATAACCCGAACGGGTGGTAAGACACGATGATAATAATAATAATAATAATAATAATAATAATAATAATAATAATAATAGTGTAGGCAGCTGGGATTGAACTTAATGCTCCTGATTCAAGAGTCTACTACACTATTTATACAGCCATCCCTGCAGATATCACATTCTTCCCAAGCAACGTTGCTCACTTTGGGGGGTATTATATGCGTGGACAGGTGTGTCGGTGTTTGCCAGGACGCGGGTCTCTTGCCGTACGTTGTTCGGTCCACTGTTGGCCCCTAGGAAGACCGGTCGTCATATCCCGCTCGTTCGTGGGAAGTTGGAGTTTAAAGTGTTTCGCAACGCAGGCCTCCCTGTTGCGCTCAACATCCAGACCAGCGACGAGCGACACTGTAACTGGATGGTGTTTGTGCGAGCGGCGCTCATATCTGACCAGCAGAACTTGGTGGCCTTTCAGTACCGCGCCGGGATCTACTTTGTTTCTATCAGAGTAAGTCATCTTTCAGATTTTGGCTCGATAAACAAAGTTTTTTTTTTAGTTTGCTCATTCAAAACTTGGATTCAAAACTAATTTGTTTAGTGATGAACAAGGTAGAAATGAATCGCACAGGGATATAATTCAAATACTTGACCCACCATTGGGGGTCAGTAATAACTTTTAAAGTAGCCCCATGGCTTCTTTGTTCTGACTGACAGCTAACAGCTGATGGTTTTCAAAAGTTACCAGACCAAATTATGTATCCCTACACCGGACCATATGATCTGCAAAAACACGTGTTTAGCAGCTGTCACTTCTGACAGTCAAAATTTAGGTATATACCTAAATGTTGTCTGTCAGAAGTCAGCTGTGAGCTGTCTGTCAGCACCAAAGAAGCCATGGGGCTGCTGTAGACTAAATAGTAACAGATATTAAGTTTGACTCTTGCTGTTATTATGTTAGTAAAAATAACACCAGTATCGGTATTTTATCCAAACCTACATTTACTTAGTAACAGAAAGACATATCCTTTTGTATTTTTATTTTTTACTAAAAAATTATATTATTATAATTGATTTTTTTTAACATCGCGTCTTACCCTCCTCGGTGGCGTAGTTGGCTAACGTGCTTGTCGTGTTGAGCTCGACTGCTGAGGACAGGGAGATCGAGGTTCGAATCTTGGTCGGGTAAACTGGAGGCGGTTTTTCATAAATGGTTTTCCACTCTCCCTCCACGCAAATTCGGGTTCACTTCCTCTAATTAAACCTTCCCAATTCCTAATCCATTATAGTAATTAGTACTTGAATTGTATAACCCGAACGGGTAGTAAGACGCGGTGCTAAATATTATTATTAACATTGCGTCTTACTACCTGTTCTAGTTATACACTTATGTACTAATTACTCTAATGGCTTAAGGATTAGGAAGGTTTAATTGAGATGAAGTGGACTTGAATTTGCATGAAAGGAGAATGGAAAATCACCCTCAGTCCACCCAACCGGGATAGAATCCTGATCTCCCCGCCTTCGGCAGTCTAGTCCAACATGATAATAGCGCATTAGACCACATGGCCACCGAAGTGGGTAATTGAATAATTAAATATATCATAGGTACTTCCTTCATTGGCTGATTGGTCTAAGGTCTAGTGGTCATGTTAGACTGGACTGGGGAGATCGTGGCTTTGAATTCTGGTTGGATCTAATGAGGGTGGTTTTTACTAAAAGTTTTCCCATTCTCCTTCCACTCTCATACTTCCTTCCTCATTCCTGCCCCATTAGAGTAATCATTATATATGCATATAACCTTAACAGATGGTAAGGTTAAAAAAAAAGAGATAACTTAAATCTCAAACAATTAAATAAAAAGAGATAGCTTGAATCGGAAGCAATTGAATCAAATGTTGTGGTACTCAACTAATTGAATTAATCAGTTTAGAGAAAACTATTACAAACATTTGTGCAATAATATATTTTCTAAATAATTTTATTGACTACAGTTATTATGTAAGCAAAATAAAAAAATACAGTATAAAACAATTAAAAAGTATTTTGACTTTGATTCAGGCTTACTTCGACTTTTAAAAGTAATCTTTGGGCACCCCTATTAAGTTTTCCTCAAAAGTAAAACAAGTTTTTCTTAAGGACCTACTTATTTCAGAATACTGTATAGACTTATCTTATAAACTCTTCTCGCTTTAAAGATAAAAAAATGAAGTTTTGTGAAAATTTTATTTTATCTATAAAATTGTTTTCGGACTATTATTAATCGCATCAGTTATATGTTCTATGTTTTTTAAATTTTAATATACCTTAGGTATTGTGTTATTATTTTAGTGGAGACAACACATTGACTTAGTTAAATTAAAACTGGTGTTATTTTTTTGTGTCTTTTCTAAATCTCTAAGTAATGAGAACAATTGCTAGTTTAAATTTTTCTTTGCTTCGAAATAATTATTTGATTATGCTATTTTGGTTTAAAAATAATAATAAATTTATTTTATAGATAAAAAGATCTTATCATATAATTCTGTCGCAGTTGTAATGGAATTCAAGATATGTTTCCTATCTTTGATGACTAATTGTGTTTTAACTTTTAACTAACATTCCTTTTATTATTTGAAATAATTTGAAGAGCTTACATTAGAATTTAACCTTGATTAGCATCCAGTAGCAAACCAATGTTAACACAAGATTTAAATGAATTAGTTGTGTCCTGAGCCAATAACATTTATTGAAATAACAACTTATGTGTACTTAAGTGGGACTAAGTAAAATCATTGGTTGTCGATGTGTTAGAACAGGTAATTTTAAATTTTGACCTAAATTGTATTACATTATTATTTTATGTTTTGAGACATAGGTATTTCTTCTATATAAATTACAAAATACATTTAATGAAAATTTTAAATAATCCGCAAGACTTGATAATAATGTTTTGTTAGTATTGACTATTTATTAGTAGGTAATTAAACAGCAATTGATATAAATGGTTGAAACGACACGGTTCAGTGGCCGAATGGGTTTAATTTTTCATTCTCGTGTTAGACTGGCTTGCGGATGATGAGGAGATCGGGGTTTGAATCTTGGTTAAGTTTATTGAGGGTGTTTTTTCCTAAATGGCATCCCACTCTCCTTTCACGCAAATGCGGATAGATTACTTCTAAAATGCTTCCTCCCTCATCTGTAGCATGTTTTAGTAACTATCATATATGTGTATATAACCTGGACAAGTAATAAGACGTGGTGATTAAAAAAATTAGGAACATGAGGGCACACCAAATAATATTATTTAACCTTTTAAAAATGATTAAAGGAAGAAAATTCATTAGGTTCAAAAACCTGTCAATTTAGAACCCATGATTGGGATTCTGTCATAAATGTGCAACTAAAATCAACTTGGTACAGTAAACTCCTAAGAGCACATTTCAAACCGTAGTCGACAGCAAAATTAAGATTGGTGAATTAGTTTTTTTAGTTTTGAAATAATTATTTTTCAATGTTGTTGTATTTAAAACTATATATTAGTTTTAATTTTTTTTAGTATTTTCAATTCTCTTGTTTTCTAATGAATACTAGAGATTACCTCGCTACATTGTAACGCTTGGTTCAATTTGTGTTACCTAACTAAGTTATATAATCTCTTTAAGAAAAACATGCTTTCGTTTTTTCAGGTAGATTATAATATATATTTGGAGGAAGGTTGAAGTTACATTGCACGTTTCACACTCCTCCCTGGTGAGTTCCGATAGAATAAAACCATGATCATTGGATTGGGTGGTAACAATCAATTTTTTTTGGAGGCAGACATAAACTATTTTTCCAGTGGCAGCAATGTAAAGTGTGAAATATGTTCTTTTTTTCATTGTAAAATCTATATTTATTTGTTCTAGGGGTGTGCAGGGTTCACCTTTTCAATTCGAATTAAACTCGGATCGAATATATTAAATATTCTCTAAGCCGAATCGAAGTTTGAATATGTTCTCTTAGTTGTTTTTCGTTGAAAAAAATAATTATATTGTTGCTATTTATATAATTTAATACACTAAAATTACTTGTAAAATGTTCTATTGCACCATTGTTTGTAATAGTTTGTTTTAATCTGACAAATCAAGTTATTATCACAACATGCAATTCAATCTCTTCAACTTTCTTGCATATAAATATTATATATGAAAAAAGTGTATTGGGCAAAAACATTTGGTAATAAATAAAATGATAGAATATTAGGAAAATGGTTTAGTCTAATTACTACTACTTCATGAGGAAGATGCTATAATAACATCGAAATATTGATGTGTGTGTAAATATGTGTTAAAGGTTTTTACTTTTATTTGTGCTCTACCATTTTCCTAATATTCTATCATTTTATTTATTACACATGAATATTACATTTTAATGTATAAAACAGCTCAGATTGACGGTAATTGAACATAAATAAAGTATTTTAGCTGTCAATATTTGTATTGTCGAAGCTGATGTTTGTTTTGAAGCCAAGTTGAAGTTTAGAAGCTTCGTACGTACACCCCTATTTTGTTCCCTTTTATATGTTTTGTTTTTATCCACCTTTCATGTACCTCCCTCCAAATATATATCACAAAGTTATGAGCTATCCGTGGGGGGGGGAGGGCGGGGGGGAGACAAGACCATGAGGCTAACTCGATGTTACCCGGTGATTGTTGATGATCCAAGTGTTTGAAGTTTCTATCGGGTGCGGTTGTCCCCAGGAAATCAAGCCTGGCGAGGAGCTGAGAGTCTGGTACAGCAAGGAATATGCCTTCAACATGGAAACTCGACCACTTGCAAAACCTTCAGGTACATCACCATTTCTCGTTTACGTTTCTTCGACTGTGTTTATCTTTATCTCTTGGGTACACGTGATTGAGTTCATGGGAACTCACTCGGATCATGACGAGACACAGGTGTTTCTCTCTCTCTCTCTTTTTTTTCCCCCCCAAATAGATTTAGGAAAGGTTATGGTAGACATCTGTCCGTCATCTTGGATTCTTTCCATCTCTATTCGGGTAAAGATTTAGCTAAGAATGAAAATATTAGCTAGCTACAGTGTATTTGTTAATAAAATTCATCTCTCTAATGATGATGGTGATTATATGTAGGTTTAAAAGTGAGCTTTAACAGTTTTCGCTCCTTCCTGTTAATCAACATCATCATATTTGCAGTTGTTTTTATCCTATCAACCACTTGTTTATTAAAAACAGCTATAAACATACATTGTACAGTTCAATGTTTCTCAACCGTTGTTCAGTCCACCAGCACAGACTCGTGTGCTTATTCTGTTGGTACACAAATACATTCTTGGTGTATTTTAGAAACACTTTTGAAATAATAATAATCATCATAATAATAATAATTATTATTATTATTATAAATATAATTATTATATTTATAACAATAATAACTATTATTATTGCCAGGAATTAATTTTGTTAGTAAATAATTCACATTAAATCTTTTATTTTTCTCATTCATGGGTTGAACAAGAGTCTTTCTTGGTTTTGAATTAATGGACTAAGAATCCTTCCATTTTTTGAACTAATTTACGATCTATTTTGATTCAATTTAATATATTTGAACATTATATATTATAGATACAGGCCAACAAGCACTTTTAGACAAATAATTTTTTTAACTATCATCCTAACCTAAATATGTTTAAAGATGAGGTGACCCAATGGCTAAATAATTTTATAATAAAGGAAATTGATAAAACTAAAGAAAAGGGAAAAATAAACTACTAATAGTAAATTTGATGAAGAAAGCCCTCCTAGGGAAAGAGGAAAAATGTGGGAAGACTTCAATGCACAAAGGTGACATCTTCTTCCTTTCTTCTGTCTTCTATAGTAGAAGTAGTCACACACACACATTTCAACACAAAAAGAATAGTATTTCGTCATTGTTGCCTTCATCAGACACATCTTATTTTTATCTTTTTTTTATTTATTAATCTTTGTGTTTGATAAAGGCAACATTGCCGAAATACTATTCTTTTTGTGTTGAAATGTGTGTGTGTGACTACTTCTACTATAGAAGACAGAAGAAAGGAAGAAGATGTCACCTTTGTGCTTTGGACTCTTCCCACATTTTTCCTCTTTCCCTAGGTGGGCTTTCTTCATCAAATTTACTCTTAATAGTTTATTTTTCCTTTTTCTTTAGTTTTAGTTTTATCAATTTCCTTTAATATAAAATTACCTAACTTAAATATGTAACTCCAAAGGAGAAAGATCACATTTCTTGGGCTTTAAAAAAAAAATAAAGATTAAACTTTTATAATTTTTGTAACTACTAATAAAATCAGTTTTTAGTTCAAGTGTGGGTAGTATACAAGATCATATTACTAGTGAGTATAATATATTATACTGTATTAAGAATTGATTAAAGTACAAAAGTTATCCATTTGGAAATATAATCCTATTAAATCGGTTTTACATTCCTACCGCACTTTTCTTATCACTTATTACTGTCAGCTGATGATTTCCAAAGTCCTCAAAACATTGATTCGTTTTAAAGTATGCAGTTTCCTCTTAGCTTATCAAGATAAGATAGGCAATATCTAGTCACGACGACGTGCAACGGACAATCATGTGAGAGATATATTGAGAAACATACTGCGTCGCTGCACAATTGATTTTCTACAGCTGTCTAGTTGCGCAGCAATTTTGAGAGGGGGGCGGTCTCTTAAATAGCTTCTCAGGGTTTCAGCCAAAATATTTCTTTTAGCTCCGACAATATTGCTACTACTATAAGTTTTACTAAAATAAATATTATATGTTCTTCTCGCTGGTACTAAGTGAACACATGAGCTAACACTTTGTTATTTAATTTTACTCTTTGTCAGGAAAATGTAAAAAAAAAAAAGTTGTGACATTTTAGAATAAAGTCTTGAATACAAAAAAAAAACTGCTAAATACATTTCAGAAGGTGCAGCTTATTTGGGTACTTCAAAAAAACATGGTTAATGTTTATATGTAGAAAACAAACCAGCTCATCCCTACTATAGAATATCTGTTAATTAATTTTTTGACTAATACATATTTTGGCCTTTATGATCTGATGTGTTTTTCCTCATATAAAAACTTATTTACAATTTTAATTTTTTTAAATTGAATTTTTAACAAAACAAATATCCTTTTATCAACACATCTAGTTTTCAAATTTTAAATAACCGCATGCCATTGTTAAAACTAAAATTTAATCAAATAAATGATACATTTTCATTTAATTATTTTTAAATGAACTAGTATAAATGAAGCAATCTCATCTTGGCTAACAAATCAATTAAATACTATTATAACTCAGTTTCCAAAGTTTTTTTTTAATAAAACACTATTCATGTTTTAGTGTTAAATTTATAAAACTGATAATACATTTATGTTTGGTTCTTTTTACAAATTTGGGTGTCTCATTAAAAGGCTCACATTCTATTTTTTTTAAGTTGACCTAATTCTTCCAGGCCTGGAAATGTTATGGAATATATCATTTTTTCAATCTTTTCCTGGAATTTCTTAGGTTGTTTTGGAAATTCTTTTCCCCCATTTTTTTAAACAGGTCAGTAAATTGTTATTTTTGTAAAAATTATATAACCTGTATTATAATTATAGCTAAGATATAAAAGATAATTAAAACATAATTAATATTAACAACTATTTGGAAGTGATTTATTTATTTGTGGTATTTAACGTGCACTTTCTAAACCAATTAATCAAATCTGCACATGACTTATTAACCAACTTATATCTAGAACAAACACGATATCTCTTGACCATTAATTCATCACTGTGAAAGGTAAACCCACATTTCAACAATGATTATTTGCAATTGGGTTTAGGTTATGTTTTAATTATTAGAATAACTCTTTCCTCACGTAATACATTTAAAAATTATAAAAGGCTTGTAAAGGTGCAGGGTTTAGGGGAGTCGGGAGCCTACATCAAATAAAAGAAAATATGTAATGTCGTGTATTTTGCCATGATTACTTTACACACTTATCCTGGAGGAATTGTAGGAATCCTTGAAATGTCCTGGGAAAAAAATTCATGATTTTTTGTAGGAACCCTTTTACATTAAAATCTCACATCGTCTCTGGTTTGAAGTCATCCCCTTATTGAAAAACATTGTTTTTTAACTTTTTTTTAATACAATATTTATGATGGGGACGATTTTTTTTAGGAACTATAACAACATATAGGCTTTATCTAATCCACAATATAATTTATAGCTTTTGTGTTTAAATTTTTTAACTAAATTGATTAGAATGCCACATTTTGGGAAGGACGCACATGATAAAAGACAAGGTATCTATATGAATGTTAGTTTTTTAGTAAAGGCAAACTATTTTGACTTATATTTTTGTAATTAATTTTTTTTTTGTCTTTCTATTGTTTACAATTTAAAAACTCCTTTAGGCATTATAGGAATATTTCATATAAAGTATAGATTTTGTTATAAAATATTACTTTGTTGAAATAATAGAATTAAAAAAAAAGCATTGTTTGTAAAGAAAATACATCAATAACATATAACTGCACATAGTGGGTTTTATATTTTCAGTAATACTATTTAAGTGTAAAACTCTGAATATACAAAAAATATTACCGGTGGTTCTCTATGGGTGTGAAAGTGGTTTCTCCCCTTACATGACAAAAAAAAAAAAAATTAGGGTGTTTGGAAACAGAGCACTTAGGAAGATATTTGGTCCTAAAAGGAATGAGGATACTGGGGTGGGTTACATAATGATAAGTTATATATGCTGTGCTCAGTGCAAGACATTGTTAGGGTAATTATGTACCATAGATTACGATGGGCAGGATATGCAGCGCATATGGGAGATCATAGAACCATGTTCATGGTACTGACTGGCAAACCCAATGGGAAGAAACTATTGGGAAGATGGGAAGATAACATTAGAATGGGTCTGAAAGAGATAGGGTATATTGAGGTGGACTGGATAGAACTAGGTCGATATAGAGATAGGCGGCGTACTTTTTTGTAAGTTGCGTTAATAAACTTTCGAGTTCCTAATTCCATGGAGGGAGTTAGTAATATTTAAGTGTGTATTAAATACAATTTTATATAATCTGTTATTTCACAATACTGATGATAGTGAAAATAATTTTAGGGATTTAAAAAAAACTCTCATTTGAAACAAAGCGTTATTGCAATTCTCTACATATTTTCTTACCTTCAGCGGGCTATGAAAGGTACAAACAAAGTTCTCCCAAGGCCTCCAGATTTGAAATCAAAGTCGTGGGGGGTAGTACACCTTGGTAGGCCTCCGATCAAGTTGACTAGATAACATGGAGTAGGCACTTGCTGAATAGATTAGGAAGCGACGACCTGTCAAGAGATGAAGACAGACAGCAGAGAACAGGATATATCTGTGCATGTAACAGGATCATTGCACCTGGAAGAGGTCAAAACATTGTAGGTACCACTAACATCTAAATAGCTCCTCGAAATCAAACTCATATATATCTTTTATTCTTCCTGCACTTAAGGTTGTTTGGAGAAAAAACAACTGTAAATACATTTTTTTCTGGCCCCTATTTGTAAATTTAAAAAAATAAGTATCATTGAAAAAAAAAAATCTTGAACATATCTTTATTGTTTGGCAATGAAACTTTACACTGGGACAAGAACAGGAATTTTATGATGCCTCATTTTGGAATTTAGGGATGAAATTAAGAATAGCTTTCTCTCTCACACAATTTTTATTAGATTAACTTACAAGTTGATAACTTTCTTTTTGTTTACACAGTAATCCACATTGGTGAGGAATGGGCTCTAAGAGAATATTTATCAGATACGCGCATTATAGAGCATCCCATTTCCCCCAAAATTTAAAAATACATCATATCATCATCGACAACTGTATTTTCATATAAATATTAGGGGTGCGGAAGTAGTCATTTTTCACTTCAATTCGAGCTTAAAAATAAATTTAGCTATTTTTGAGTTTGAATTATATAAAGCAATAAATATTTTAAGTTGAATTTCTGTAGTGAAAAATATTTTTATATATTTAATAATTTTATAATAAAGGAAAGTGATAACACTAAAGAAAAAGGAAAAATAAACTATTAAGAGTAAATTTGATGAAGAAAGCCCACCTAGGGAAAGAGGAAAAATGTGGGAAGAATCCAATGCACAAAGGTGACATCTATGTACTTTCTTCTTCTTTGTGTTTGATAAAGGCAACAATGCCGAAATATTATGATATTTGTGTTAAAATGTGTGTGTGACTACTTCTACTATAGAAGACAGAAGAAAGGAAGAAGATGTCACCTTTGTGCATTGGATTCTTCCCACATTTTTCCGCTTTCCCTAGGTGGACTTTCTTCATCAAATTTACTCTTAATAGTTTATTTTTCCTTTTTCTTTAGTGTTATCACTTTCCTTTATTATAAAATTATCTAGCCATTGGGCCACCTCATTTTTAAACATTAAATATATATTTAATAAAATATTTGTACTTTTTTTTTAATCAGACAAAAGGAAATATATCCAAATTATTATTTATTTCCAAAAACTGTATCATTTTCCATTGTAAGTCTAAAAACAAACAACTCTTTCAAACTTAAACATAATTTATGATAACGGTGTAGAGACGCTGTAAAATAATGTAAAGTAAGTGATAGGGAAGGAAGCCAACCTGAAAGGGTGATTAGATTATGTCTTGACAGCAACAAATAAACGTCTCTCTTAATTTTCATCTTACACATTTCCAGCATCTTATCACTTTCACGGGTTAACTCATTATTTTTAATTTTCATACACAGTATATATATATTTTTTTAAATATTAAGAGAAACATAAAAAAAGACAGAAATATATTGATGAAAAATAAATATAAATAAAATTGATTATCTTTCTTTAACTATTGGTAGAAAAATTTTAACCATAGAGGAAGTGAACCCGCATTTGCGTGGAGGGAGAGTGGAAAACCATTTAGGAAAAACCGCCCCCAGTTCACCCGACCGAGATTCGAACCTCAATCTCCCCGTCCTCAGCAGTCGAGCTCAACACGACTAGCGCGTTAACCAACTACGCCACCGAGGCGGGTTTGAGCACATGTAAAAGAACCCTGAGAGGAATGTGAAAAATACCTTACTCTTCAAAATTGGTAGGCCCTTTTGCTCTCCCTTTGTAGAAATTCTCAGTTCAGAAAGTGCACGGTAAATACCTCAAATAAATTTAGATTTAATTATTTTAAAAGATACATAGTCAAATTTTGGTTGATCACTACTCTCTGTATTGATTTCCTTGGTGTGTCAATCACTTTGTAGAGTCTACACCAAAACCCATTGTTCCTTGAAACATTATTTCCCACTTTAATTGCTAATACTGTAATCACGTTCTTTCAGAAATTAGGCCTGAAACCTCTGACCCAATAGCCGTCGTGATTGTTATTCATATGTTAGAGCAAGAAAGTTCAACTTGCAGTCCTTGAGTCTGTTCTAATTAAAATACTTCAAATTGCATAAGTAAACAGCATATATGAGGCTCTCAAAGTTGATCTACAGTAATCTATATGTTTTTTGAAAGTTTTATTTCTGATTAATTTCTTATACTGTACATATGCATGTATCTATAATAAATCATATAGACTTAATGCCAACTGCCCAAGGACTTATGCGGCCCTCTGTTGGGAAAAGGTTGGACATGTCTTTGTTAAAATTGTCGTTTCTATATTTCATCACCCACACGACTCTCATAATGACTACCGTGCAACTGAAAGTCATGGCCCACTAATATAAGATTGTATGAACCTTTGTTTTGTTTCTTACTCATTCTATTTGCCACGATAAAGTTTTACCTTCTTATGTTGTCTGATAAGATAGAATTTGAAGAAAATGAGGCACAGATAAAAGTAAAAACACCACATATTTTAATACACTTCAATATTTACTGACCACATCTTTCTCAGAAGCCATTGAAAGATGCTACGTAGCATTGAAATATTGAAGTGTCTGTGTCAATGATTTTACTTTTATCTTTGCTTCATTTTATACAGTTCTATTAGAGTAAAATTTCCCTTAATGGACACCTCCTAATAGCGGATTCTTCTTTATAATGAACCGTTTAAATTTCCTCGGTAAAATAACATTGGCTTATGGTGAACCGACTTCCCAAAAGCAGACTTTCTCATTAACGGACATGTACACTCCTAGAGACGCGTGTTTATTCATACAAATCTCTAAACATTGGTCGAAAATAGAAAACACCCGTCTATACACAGTGTTTTACTGTAGAAATGTCAGGAATACCTTTGTCACGTGCGAAGTGTGAGCAGCTCCACCTTCCCCCCTCTAGGGAAAGTTTATAAAACAGCCCACGTAGTAATGACTTAACTATACTTCAAGGTCATACGTCCACTCCTTCCAGGCCATCAGTGGTGGTTGTTCTGTCAGTTTAGTGAGTGCTCCTCCACACAATATAGTGCGTAAGGCCTACTGTCCACATTTCATTTTATTTGTGTATTTTTCTTTGCATAATACAATATGAAAAGTAAACAAACGTACAATATTTATTTACTTGTCATAATTATCCTACATACAATATTGCACAATGCAGTAATTAGAATGTTATATTTTACTCCACAGTAGTTAGGTTAATTTGGATTAAACTGTCTTCAATTTTATTTATATATATATATATAAATCCAAATAACGGACACTTCTAACAGACTAATTTTGTGTCTGGAAAATGTCCGCTATTAAGAGATTTCACTGTATATTTATCGGATCGAATCTACTATTTTATGAATCTGAATTTTGATTTTATCTATGAATTCCAAATCTAAATCTGGATCTTGGAAACATTTTAAACATAAAAGTTGTATCTTGTCTTATACATTATTGTACATTTTCTGGTGTAATAAATAAATTTTTAAGCTGCGATTTTAAATTGAATTAGTAATTAAATGTTGACTTTTTTTTTATATATTATCATTATAACATTTATACATTCACATAAGTGATAAATTAATGACCAGGGTTCTGGTTGTTTTATAGCTTTGTTGGGCTAAACTACTAAAAAGCGGAATAAGAGCTCTTTAAAAAGTTCCAACTAAAAAAAAAGTATCCAATAGGGTCTCGAAGCCCTGAATCTATTATTATCCTTAACATTTCGAGGTATTCAAAGATTTGATAGTTCAGTCTTTATTTTTTGATGACATATTTTTACAGTGCATTTATTGAAATAAAATATCTAGAGATTGATCAAATAACATCTTTATTTCATGTCCAAATTTTAATTTTACTTAAATAGCCATAATTTTAATATTATAAAAATATAGTTTGCTAACATCGTTTATTAATTTTCCATATAAAATAGAATTAGAAACGAGATGGTTGTTAAATTTGTCCTATAATTTTATCGGCTCAAACCATCACTAAAAAGCATAAAAGTTGTAAAATAAATTTTAAATCTGATATTTTTTTAAATTCTTGAATCTGGAATACTCTTAAAAAGAGTTTCTATTGTTTGAAAGATCCATCCTTATAAATACTTATTTGTGAAATGTAACTTTATATAACTATATACCTTAATAAATAGTTACAGTTAATATTAAGTTATTTACTGTTTTAAAAAACCTTCCTTCACCTCTGACAAGACGTGTATTAATCACAACTTGTGAATGTGAGGAATGCTAGGCCTCCACCGTGGTTCGGATCCCACGTTAAACTGTAGATCCTCCATTTCATCTCACAATCACCCTACCATTACACATTAGTGTAAGTGCTTATAACCCGAACGGGTAGTAAGACGCGGTGCTAATAATAATAATAATAATAATAATAATAATAATAATAATAATAATAATAATAATAATAATAATACTGTTTAAAATACTTTTTTTTATTGTTTACTTTAAATTTTTTCATGCTTTCTCTCGACCCTCCTTCCCCCCCTGTTTTCTGATTGTTTTTATCTTTACACCTCATAAAAACTAGGACTAGGCTTATATAGACTCTTTTTTTAAAACTGATTTATTGGGAAAATGAAAGTGAATGTATTTTCAGAAAATATAAAAAACTTCTCTAAACTATACATCAAAGTAAGCTTAAAGAACAGATCAAAAAATAGAATTTATTTCCCGCTGCTATACTTAGATATTTAATGGCCAATAAAACATTTAGATTTTAATTTCTTCATTTTAAACATAGTTGTAATTTGTGTTATTAACCAAATGTGAAGAATTTCAAGTAAAATCTATATGAGTCTATGAATTATCTTTTGAGAAAATATGTGTAATTTTGAATATCAATAAATCGTGTTTTGTAAATTAATGGCGTGCTGGAAAGTATATTTTAAAATTGTCTTTTTGATTATGAATCCCTATATTTACTCCCTAGTATAAACTAATTTTATTCGATTCACAATAATTATGTATTTGTTGTGTATATATCGTTTATCAGATTCGCCTCCACACGAGGAAGGGCTGCCAACCCGACAACTTCGGCCGAGGTCTCGCCCAGAACAGCAGTCCTATGTATGCCCTATATGTCACCATCGATTGCCTTCATCCTTTCCTCCTCGTGTTGAGACTCGCCAGCAGCGAGCGGTGTGCACCTGCGTGGCCACCGCCACACCGCCCGTTGGCTCGACACAACCGACCACTCCCGTAACAAAAACTTCTCGGGCTATGGCTGGTCTTGGAGCCAAGTCTGTGCGCAAAAAAAGGACCAAGGAGCAAACCTTGGATATCTCTGCCATTCCGTCGGTAGAAGCGGGAAGAAAATCCAACAGGGATTCATTTGCTAAGGTAGGATCACCATCTTCTACCAGTGGGGAAACTACTGCTAATGTAAAGGAATTAATGTTGGCGAGCTCCCGGAAAAACAGTTCAGGAAGTTCGGTCTCCACATCTGTTTCTGAAGTTCGTGAGATGTTTCCGTCTAATGTCGTCGCGAATCGTGCCGGGAAGCAGAAGAATATTACGACACCCACTGTTGCCAAGGAAATGCAATCCCAAGTAGAATACGCTACAACCAGGCCGCGTAGTGTTCATAGAGCGCTAACAAGTGATATTTTATTGCCACCGAGTGACATTAGTGAACCTAGGGAGAGCTCTTTGGAGGATGTGGAAGCGTCATTTTTCAGGCTGGAAAATTCGAGCAGTAATAGTAGTAGTGGTGGTGGTAGTAACAGTTCCAGAACTCGGCAGAGCTTAAGGAGAGCTAAAGTTCAACAAGACATTTATAGCAACCCTCAAGCAGGCCCATCGGGTCTGACTCGAAGCCCATATGAGGAATTACCTTATACTGGATCCACACCAACTAGTTCTCGCCACTCTCAACGAAGCTTTCGGACAATGCAAGAAAGGAGGAATCCTAGGACAAAGAAATACACTCAAGATGAGGATATCGTTCAGCAAACAGTGCCAGAAAGGGGTTTTGGATCTAGTCAAGCGGTGGTGGGCCCAGTCACGCCTGAAGCCACCAGCATACCCAGGAAGCCCCGAGGTCGACACACATGTCCGGTTTGCACCAAGTCCTTTGGTAGTCCAGGCAAGCTACGCCAGCACATGTATTCTCATACGGGTGAGCGACCTTTCCACTGCACTCACCCCCAGTGCTCCAAATCATTCTCATCCAAGTTCAAACTAGTCCGCCATGAGCTTATCCACTCAGTGGATCGCAAATTCCGCTGCACCATCTGCGATCGGACTTTCCATCGTAAGGACCACCTAAAGAACCACGTGAAAGTGCACAGTCCCATCAAAAAGACCTTTCGCTGTGATAGGGAGGGCTGTGGGAAGGAGTATAGCTCGTACCTCAGCTTCAGGAAACACTCGGCTGTTCATGCAGCCGAGGAAGGGAACTTAGAATGTAAGATGTGTGGGCGGACATTTGCCACAAAGGAAGAAATTGTCTATCACCTGAAAGTTCATGCTGGTTCAAGAACTGTCAAGAACCCATCAGACAAGAAGTATCGTTGTGAGCACTGTGACAGAAAGTTCTTCACGAGAAAGGATGTCAGAAGACATCTGGTGGTCCATACAGGTAAACGGGACTTCCTCTGTCAATACTGCCCTCAGCGTTTCGGACGGAAAGATCACTTGGTCCGGCATATTAAAAAGAGTCATTACGGGGGTGCTGTTATCAAAGGTAAGGTAAAAAGGCAACAGCGTGGTGGCTTTGCTGCTACTTCTAGCACTGTACCTTCTATCTCTGGTGCACCCACACCTAAACGATCATCGTCCTCTATTTTAAAATCCTCTGTATCCAAATCTTCAACGTACTCCCCACCAGCGTTTCAACTTTCAGAAGCAAGACCTTCCACTTCGGATGAAATGTTGATGTACAGTCCTTCAGAGATTATGACTCTTCCTTCTGATCTGACGCTGGGTGGGTTGTTGGAGGGGACTCAGTATGACACTGAGAGTGCTGTGGATGTAAAATCTGAGCCCGAAGAACATCATCAGTCGTCCACCATCCATCATCGGCCCCAGGTACTTTCACAGGAGTTAGTATCAAGCTTGATGTATGACCAACCTCCTCCTCCCTACTCCTCCCAACTACAACAGACCCCCTTCAAACTGTTTGAGCCTGACAATAACGAAGGAGAGATAAAAATGGAACCACAGTATCCGCAGGAGCGGGGGACTATGCCGCATCCCATGCTGCCAACCGCTGTCGGCGGCATGGACTTGAACCAGTTCCTAAGTCTCCTTCCCTCAACATCTGGCTCGGTAGACCAAGATCCGTCTGCCGCAAATCTGCTAGTCCAACATTTGAGACGAGGAGAGGAGGAGTTGCAGCGGTTCCTTGTGAGTGGATCTGACGGGGGTAGCCTGCTGGCGGGTGACACGGGTTTGCCATCGCACTTGTTGAACCTTATAAGCTCCTCGGAGAGCTTGCAGTTGCCAGGATCGGAGCCATCCGGTAGCGCTGGCGGCGTATCCATGGGATCCGTGACCGCCCCTAGTGGGGATGAGCCAGATCAGTCGCGGATCATAGCTTCTCTCCTTCAGTCTGATGAGGAGATGGATCCTAACTCAACTCCTCTGCCTGGTTTCAGTCAAGCGTTTCCTCAGTAAAACCGTCACTCCCACGTTTTTAGTTATATTTGAACAGTTAATTCGTTGCCATTTTAATAAAATATTCAAGATTTTTCTTTTTATTGGTAGTCAAAACTGTTAAGTACAGTTAGTTATCTTTCTCACTCTTGAATCCTGATGTATTTTTATTTACATCATCAATTGACTAGTCATTATTATTCAGTGGTTTTCTGCTTCACTCCATATTAATTGATGATAGCAAATTTCTTTTCATACATTCATTCTTTCTACACCTCTAAATTATCAAGACAATCAGGGCTGGTTTAATATATTTATATACACACGCATATACACACACAGAACTGTTGTTAAAGTAAAGCTTATTACACACGTTTGTCAAAAATAGAGCCGAATATGCTTGAGTGTGGTAGCAATTCATTCTCTTTATGTTGACCCATGATGCATTGCAACGCTAACTTATAAACATATTTTATTTTCTAGTGGGTAAACACATTATATTGTAAATCATTCACCTGATGGATGTTTTCAAAGTATAATGCACAATCCAATACATCAATACACACGCTTTACATTAACGAGTTATTCCAAATCTCCACACAACGGCCACTGAAGCTTTCTGCTGGCTTCTGGTTGTGGAGAGCATGCATTGCCAAATGCGTATGCGCACTGATTTGAGATGGTTGGGTCTGAGACTTGATTTGTTCTCCCGTTCCGAACATCTCGGGCATAGCGGATGAAACCCGCCTCGATGGCGTAGTTGGCTAACGCGCTTGTCGTGTTGAGCTCGACTGCTGAGGACGGGGAGATCGAGGTTCGAATATCGGTCGAGTGAACTAGGGGTGGTTTTTCCTAAATGGTTTTCCACTCTACCTCCACGCAAATGCGGGTTCACTTCCTTTAATTCAACCTTCCCAATTCCTAATCCATTAGCGTAGTTAGTACTTAAAGCGTATAACCCGAACGGGTAGTAAGACGCAGTGCTAAATAATAATAAATAAACATAGCGGATGAAGTAGAGACGAGTTGAACTTTAGCAGAACAGCTGGTGCCGAAAAGGCGGAAATCTTGTGATTGACTTGGAGCTCGTCGCATGACTACGGTTTTGTTCTGCGATAGTTTTTCAGCAAACGTGTTCATCCCCAGTAACTATGCACCTTTACATCATGGTGGCTACAGACAGGGAAATGGCAGGGAATTAAAAAATATGTCTAAAATATCCCATTAATTTCGCAGCTAAACAAAAGTTAATAATACCTAAATAAAGTAACATTTTAATTTCTAAAATAACTGATACAATCGTTTATGTTTAGTAAATACCAACTTTTTTTTTAATATGTGATCAATAATAACAAAAGTCTTTATCTACCATTAATACTGGAAAAAAGTAGTCAGGGAAAATTGAAAAATGTTGCCTGGAAAAGTCAGGGAATTTTGTAAAATATGTTTTGTGGTCACCTTGTACATGCAAATCCATAGCAATTATTAAAAAAATACTAATGATTTCGACTGGCGTAGAAAGCGATCTTTAAATCCCTATACATTTTGATTACATCATTTAAAAGCATTGACCTTTAAATTAACATAAGGTTTTCAAATATGCACACTCCATTTACCCTGAAATAATTACCACTTTGGATGATGCCTCCCGCAGAAGTTTTCAAAAATTGTAGGATTTTTTTATTATTTTTTAAAATCTTTATTTATACATGTTTTTTATCTATAAATTGCATTTGTATAGTATGTGTATTCTCATTATAATTGTGTAAAGAAATAATTAACAAAATTATAGCCGAAATATATATATATATATATATATTTAATAATCTGAAAGTATATGGTAACCCTTTTAGAAAACATTTCATTGTTGGCACTTTCTATTTACTAACAAAACAATCAATACTATTTATTTAAAAAATACTGCACATAATTATTAAGTTTACTTATAGGCCTCCTAGATAACAACAAATACACCTTTCAAACTGTCAATGACTAGTTTTAATCTCGATCAGGTCTACTGAGGTTTTTTTTCCAAAGTGGTTTTTCCAATCTTCCTCCACGCAAATATGGATACTTTTCCTATAAATATAACCTTTCTAATCCCTAAAACTATTAGCGTAATTAGTACATAAGCAAATTACACAAATGGATAGTAAAAAAAAAATGTTAAAAATAAAATTAAAACATTCCATGGGGTACATAGAATTTGTCATCACTGCACAGTTTTTTTGGGATGTCTTTTTTTAAATTAACATAATTTCTTTAAATAGATTTATAAATATCAAATTGAATTTGTTGCTGAAGTATATATTTACTCCCATCATCCTCTAATGGAATTATAATGTGTTTATGAATTTGGATAGGTATTTAGGGTCACAAAATTGTGTTTAGTCTTTTGTTTTTATTAATTTTTAGCTATATATATATATATTAAATATATAAAAATTATTAATTCAACTATTTAAATTTTCATTTGTTTAACTTTTATTATAAACAGAGGTGTGGAAGTAATGAATGGGCAGGGCTTTTAGTAATCAAGAAGGCGAAGAAGTTTTGTCATTGTTTGATGGTTGTTCCTTTGTTCAGTTATAATTGATATAGACACTTATTTTTTATCACTCAGCCATGTTTTCCATCCACTCAAATTTATCTTTGTCGTCATTAGGGGTCTAAGTCCTTAAAATTATTCTTTGGAATGGCCATTGTTATATATATATATATATATATATATATATATATATTTAGACAAAAGGGTACCTGTCATGAAAACAATAACTATGAAAACAACTTTAAATGCAGAACTTTATAGGTCAAGTGATTGAAGTCACCCATTTTAAACTAATAGAAAATCGTATGAAAACATATGTGCCTGGTGATTAGTAGCTATCAATATATATATATATATTGTTACTGTTTTTGAACAAATATATTCATAGTTTCCTGCCTAACCCGTAAGGTAAGTATGTATGTATGTATGGTGTATGTATATATATGAGTATATATATATATATATATGTGTGTGTGTGTGTGTGTGTGTATGTACGAAACACCCAACTCAGATTCAAACCCATATCTATCATCGGCAGTCCATTCTACTGCGAGTATGACGCCTTAGACCATGCGGTTGGTGACGGAGATATTCGCCCGGCAGGGGTACTGACGTGTTTTCTTCCAAAATGTCTTGCTACTCTCCTACCATGTAGATGCAGGTACATTTCTTCTATACTCTATATTTATCATTTATAGCTAAGTATAATTACAATTGGTTAGCCAGGTTGGCTAGCAATATATACAATTGTTTAAATAAGAATTATACACCATATTTGATGTTTATATATATATTGATAGCTACTAATCACCAGGCACATATGTTTTCATACGATTTTCTATTAGTTTAAAATGGGTGACTTCAATCACTTGACCTATAAAGTTCTGCATTTAAAGTTGTTTTCATAGTTATTGTTTTCATGACAGGTACCCTTTTGTCTAAACGAAACAGTAACGGTTGTGCAACCCCTCTTTAAATATGTGACTTTTTTTTTAAAGCGTAGTGTGCCTTATATAAGTTATCAACAGTAAAATATATCTCATTATTATTTTAAAAGTTTTATTGTAATCTTTAGCTATCTATGCCATCCACTTGAAACTCAATTGTTCAATGTTCCGTGTGATTATTTGGTTTACATGAAAATTAACGCAATTAAGTAAACTACTTTGTGTTATGATATTTACCTATTGAGGCCACTCTTTTTTTTTTTTCGGTCTGCTTTGAGCATCTCTGGTTTGCGTGGTGAATCTTACCCTTTCTCTTTTTATTTTCTATGATTCTTATGTAATTTCCTTCCCCCACGCGCGAGAACTGTTTGATCTGTGTTGATTGTATCTGTTGCTGCCTTTTCTCTATTGCCAACACAATGTTTGCTAACTTTTATTTTACATATCTCTTCAATACGAAGTAAAAAAAACAACAGAAATACAAGTACCTTAAATAGATATTAGTTCATATTTTTCTAATAGTATACAGTATGGATAGAAACATTTTTACTATTGTAATAAGGCAATATTATGAAGTATAATAGAAATGTTATGAAAGGCTCATATTTTTAAGTTAGTTTACTTTATGGCCATGGTGTATTAAAAAAACCCTTTAAATACAACTTCTTCTTTTTTGTTCCCGCCATGGAAATAAAGTAAAGGTAACCAAGCAGAGATGTACTGATATCAAGATTTATTTGATACTGAAGGTATGTTTAGACAATCTTTTTGATACCTATACATTCACAAATAAACTTGTTCCATGTGTTATCTTTAGTTTACAAGCCATAGTTCTCATGATCTAGTTATGATGTAACTAATTTGCCAAACAGTTTTTCTGGTGGGTATGATAAAAATCATTTAAATGTTGTTTAAACAATTTATAAGTTTAGCATACAATCGAACACTTTGCCATGATAGTTTTGTGGTTTTTTCTGTTTATACAAATTGCACATGCATAATTATTCCAAATGGACATGAAGTAACTTTAATGTATACTTATTTTTAACTTTTTCTCGTTGAGTTAAGGCTCCCACAAATATTAACATACAAGGTAAAACACGGTTAAAACCGAATAATTATTTATTTGTGTCTATTTAAAATATATATCTATATATTTGGTGTATTCGAGTTTGTAGTACCGGGATTTATGTATAGATTCCATCCGTAATCGGTGTCGTCTCAAGTAAAAATATGGCCTTAAAATCATTTCATAACTTTCGTATCAAGTTTGAAGCAATGGAAGGCTAAAGTGTTGGCAGGGTTAGAGCCATGGCTGTGTTAGAATTATTTGTAAGGTGATTTCTGGTTCAGCATTTCAGCTTTTCACTACTTTAAACTTAAAAAAAATAATAAAGAAATATTGTTCACATTGTACCTTAACAGTTAAAGTGTAAAGTTTATATTTTTATACTGAATAACACACACATAAACCTTATGTAATTATTATAAATCATGTAGTGAAACCATTCCTTTCTAATATTTTTTTTTCTGAGTCCTATTGTAAAGTCTAGTGCTCTTCATATTGTTAACTAAATGTGTAATTATAAATAAAGTTATAATTAAACCCTAAATGTAAGTGAAGTAAGATGATTTTAAATATATATATATATATATATATATATATAAAAAATGACGAAATAGACACCTTAGCTCAGTCAGTAATGTGTCTCTCTACTAAGGTAAGGATCTTGGGTTCGATTCCCGGCATGGCTTAAAATTGATCATTGATGAAAATATGGGTTTACCCTTTCACATTGATAAATTAACGGCCAGGTACTGGATGTTGTGTCCTAGTCTCAAGATAGATTATAAGGCGTATGAAGCTACGACAACTCTAGTAACCGGTTAGTGGAAAAAAATATATAGCTTGAATAAAAAACTGACCCGAACCACAGGCTGAAAACAGTATTGGATTAAAAAAAAAAGTAATATTATGACAAACCTTAAACTTTTTTTTAAAATATTAAATAAATACATTTTTAATATAATATTCAAAATTTGATAATACATTCTCTATGGGGTAGTTTCTAAGAAACACATTTGTAAGTTTTATCTAATTTTAACTACAGTTTAAAAAAAATATTTTCATACGTTATGAAGCTAATTTTATAGTAACATTCAACTATACAAATACCTAGTATAAAGTTAAATTTATTAAAATCATCTTATTTAACATTTAAAACTTAAAAGTCTATAATGTATTCACTTTTTATTTTTTAACTAATTGTAGGTGTGAATTAACTGCAACTTATGTATAAGAAATATAAATAAACATATACCAGATCTTTCCTTTTACTAATTTAAATGATGAACCAAAGTAGGAAATCATTTTTAGATTTTAAGTTGTACATAATTCTTTTCTTTTTTTTCTTGTAGTTTATTAGTGAAAGCCATTTTATCTTTTGTATATATATATATAAATTCAATAAACAGTGCAAAGGGAGGATTAAAGGGTAAGCCCTACACACATCAAAATTAATTTTCAAATCATCTTTATCAAAAAAGAATAGAACATGCACTGGACTCTGGCTAGAGGTTGATCATTGAGTTTGTATCTTGATGTTAGTTGCCTGTTCAGACAGCTAGATTCTGAAGTTTCCTGTTCAATCTCGTGTCATAATTCTTAAATGTATCTAGATTCTGAAGTTGCCTGTTCAAACAGCTAGATTCTGAAGTTGCCTGTTCAAACAGCTAGATTCTGAAGTTTCCTGTTCAAACAGCTAGATTTTGAAGTTGCTTATTCAATCTTGTGTCTTAACTCTTGAATTTATCTAGATTCTGAAGTTGCCTGTTCAATCTCGCGTCTTAATTCTTAAATGTATCTAGATTCTGAAGTTGCCTGTTCAATCTCGCGTCTTAATTCTTAAATGTATCTAGATTCTTAAGTTGCCTGTTCAAACAGCTAGATTCTGAAGTTGCTTATTCAATCTTGCATCTTAATTCTTGAATGTATATAGATTCTGAAGTTGCCTGTTCAATCTTGCGTTTTAATCCTTAAATGTAACTATACCCTAACTTTGCTAATTCAAATTTTGTTTTTCCTCCGTATCTTTTTTATAAATATTATTAATAAATACATTTGATTGATGTTAATCAACCTACTTGTGAAGTAGGAAGGCGAGCTTGATATTTGAGGAAAATGGGATGTCTGGGTTTCATTAATGTATTGATGATGAGGAAGAGCCAGTTCCCACATATGAAGTTATAAGGTAACAAAAATATCTATTTTAACAGGCAGCTTTAGGTTCCAGCTAACAATGATCAACCTCTAACATTATTCCAATCTGTGTATTTTAACTGTCTTCTGTTCAAAAATAAGTCTGATGTGTTTTGTTTATAATTGTCAACTTTCTGACCTACATTTTTCTGGAAGTGCCATTCTACCCCCCCTTTTCATTGTTTATCAAATCTTGCGCCATTTTGGCACCTTTTTTTCTTTGTATGTATAAAATTATTGCTATAACGAATAACATTTTATGTGTATATGGAAATTGTACTTAGCTTTCAACTAATATTACCATATAGACCAATATTTTTATATTGCAGTATTTTATCATATAAGGTGCGACTTTTTTGGATTGTTTTAACATCAAGGTATATATATAAATATATACACACACACCTCTACCGTTGCGTTTTAATGGAGGTGGCAGCATTTTATGTCGAGATAATACCCTCAAATCACTTAAATTTTTAGGAATATTCAAGATTCGAAGAATTGAGAAAATTTTTGATTCGAGACTCAAATCCTTAAAATAAAAAAAAATCAGTTTTTCAAGTTAAATTTGTTTTAGAGCTCTAATACTGCTTATTGGTCCAACACCTCATCTCAGTTGGTAGCGTCTCTGTCTACTGAGCTAAGGGACCCCAGTTCAATTCCCGACATGACCGAAAATCTTATCATCGATGAAATGTGGGTTTACCCTTTCACATTGATAATTGAACGGTCGAAGACTGGATGTTGTGCCTGTCCTAGTAAGTTAGCTAATAAGGTATATGTAACTATGACAAGCCTAATCAGTTGGTAGGGGAAATTATATGGCTTGGGTAAGAAACTTACCACTGGCTGGAAACGGTAATGGACGTAAAAAAAACCCTGCTTATTGGTGTTTCAGAACCATTCATGGTTATAGGATTCTTATTTGGAGTCAAGATTCGGAATTCAAAGATAAACTGAAGATTCTGATTCGTAAAATAGTGTTTTCGAACCAGCTCTTAAAAAAAAGTATTAAAAATATCAGCTTTCAAATATGTCTTAAGCATAACCGCAAATCAAAGTAGAAGTATTACAAAGAAAACTACTAAAACAATTTTGGTGTGAGCAATCGTACCTTTCTAATGATTATTAATTACCTTTCAGCCCATATTTGTTGTACATTTCCTCACTGATTCAGTATAAAATAATCACACCTGTAAATACTCTCATTTGTTAGAACATACAACTGTAATCTAAACTAAATTTTGGATAAATTTAAATTTAAGAAAATGTATTTGTAAATTCTTTTAAAATCCCCTATCTTTCAATTTAATTGTTTTGATGTTCTTAACAAATATTATTTATATGTTGCTATCCTCAAATCAAAATTTATTTATAGTTTATAGCATCTATGGTCAAAGTTCTTGGCTACATATACAGAGGTCTTGGGTTCAATCCCTGACGCTTCCAAAATTTATCCATGCAGCAATTGGTCTGGAACGGGGTCAATTCAGCTTTGTGAGGACAAATGAGGATTTACTTGAATGAAGCAGTGGCAGCTCCGGTTTAAGAAACTGAGATTAAAGACCGGAGGGCTCGCTGTGCTGACGAAATAACACCATATATCCACGTGAACCCACCTTGGTGGTGTAGTTAGCTAACGCGCTAGTTTTGTATTGAGCTAGACTGCCGAGGACAGGGAGATCGAGGTTTGAATCGGGAGGTGGGGGGGTNGGGGGGGGGTGTTCCTAAATGGTTTTCCACTCTCCCTCCACACAAATGCGGGTTCACTTCCTATAAATTCAACCTTCCTAATTCCTAACCCATTAACGTAATTAGTACTTATGTGTGTAACCCGAACGGGTAGTAAGACACGGTGCTAAATAATATATCCACGTAGGTTGGTACTATCGTCGGCGGAAGACACTTGGTCGGAATGCCGCCATGTTGTAGGAAAATCAACATAGAATGCTTCCACCCCATCACGCATGTAATAATGTGCACAGTGTTGCAAGGAAAGTACAAATGTTTAGAATTAAAATGTTTGATTGTGTTTGTTTTTTGTTTTGGTTTTTAAGAGGCTTACTGTGATGTCTATGATTGGAATTTCACTAAGAGCTACAGGGAGGTCAGTTCATCACAATAGTTATTGGTTGGCATCACTGTATTTTGGTTTACTTATACAGATTCATTGAGTGTTTTCTTGATCCATTAGAGGGAGCAAAACATTTGCCCTGGCGCAATTCAAAAATGTTTTAAAAATCTTATATCAAATTCACTTAATATTATCACTTTTTTCAAAATAACATTAATATTAATGATCCATCTAAATATGCTATTTTTTTTATCTGGTAAATATCAGAATATAAGAGCTGTGTAGTAAGCTTAACGAATCATATATAACTTGCATTCAACGATTGGTAATAACCAGGGCCCGGATTTTGACGGCTTTTTTTTTATTGGTTCATCATATACAATTCTTGTGGTTTCATAAACTTGGTTCATGATCCCTTGTTTGTAGAAATGTATATTTTATAGGCACTTTTTTGTAATATTATATCATATTTTCTTAATTTGTGTTCTTTTGGAGTCATTTTTAGGTATTTTTGAGTAATTTTAAAGCATTCACGTTGAATAAGTATATTATATATATATATGATCAATATTTTTTAATCGCATACATTTTTTCAACACAACATTGTCGGAATTAGAAGATGGTGTAGGCTATGTTATTTGTATCCTCTTTGCTAGTCTGGTTGTAAAATACACATTCCCGGTTAGACACTCCAATTACGCTGGAGAGGGTTAACGATCACTTCTGAAGCAGATATTTGTAAATCATTGTTATATTTAGCAAAATGTAAGAGTTAAGTTGTTAAAAACTTGTCATTGCCAATATATTTTTTAGTTTACATTTGTAAATCACTTGATTTAGTATGCGTGCATTTATTATGGCTCTTCGTTCATATTTTTAGGTTATTTTTTTGAAAATTTGAAGCAATTATTTTTAGGTCATCAAAATCCTGGCACTGGTAATGACAGTCTTGGACCTATAAAATTATTCAATGAAAAACATTCCTCATTGTTTTTTTACAATGAAATAAACTACAGATAATTGGATTATCAAAATCAAAGCTAATTCCCTTATCACAATTAAAAAAGTGCATATTATCGTTATTTGTAGTTGCACAGAGATTAAGCATCGCTCTTGTGTAGGACCAAATTGCCGGTGATGGGGAGATTGAGATTTGATACAGAAATTTTACACACTCTACAAAAATGCAGGTACATTTTCTCTTAAAAGCTACCTTCGTAATCTCTAGCCAATTAATGTCAGCATATAATCCGAATAGGCGACAAAATAAAATAATATTTTTTATTAATATTTGAGCTTACCACTAGAGTAAACTGGTGTAGCCGACACTATTTAATGTTTATCTCTTTTAGTCCTTGGTGGATTTGTTGGAAAATTATGTCTAAGTTAGAACATGTCTATAGATTTTTTTTTTCCACATATTTAAATTTACTTAAAAATGATTTATCTGTATTTAGATTATGTTACTTTTTACTGCATCCAGTTAAATGTCGCTTGTGACTATTTTTTAAACAAAAGAAATCACATTTTAATTAAATAGTCTTATGTTTATGATTTTAATTTCCCTCTTCCTGTCTCTAGTGTGCACTGATTTTTCCCAACTCTCACTTTGATACACATTTAATGACCTTACTTTTTGAACTATTTCTGTAGCTTGCGCTGGGGCAGGTGAATTTGTTTTCCCTATTTAATCCAGGCTTAGATTGATAAATCAATATGTAATTTCTTATGTATGTAGGTAACTAAAGCAAAATTTTGTTGTTGTATAGAGATACATGTTTTTTTTTAAAGTTGTGTGTAAATATTTTGACTTTATTAGGAAGGTAGCACATATTTTATTATTGGTTGAGTTACCATGTCTTAATTATACAAGTTAAACAAGTATGGTGAAATTATTACTTCTTAAAATATTACTTGATGTTTCAAAATAAATTATATTTTCTTATTTTTGATAAGTATGTCATTTATTTATTTTTTATACCCTGTATAACATGGATCTAAATTCTAGGACAGTTTTATTTCGGGGCGGGTTTTAATGCTAAACCAGTAAATTATAATTTGACTGACAGAAAAATGTCTTCACATCAACCAAGTTTCAAAAGTACTCCATGGAAAGTTTTGTGAATAGATAAAAATGACCTAATTTTTCATATTTTTTTAAAAAAATAATCAAAACACCCTTTTTAGGCCTATAAAATATGTTTTATATTTGTTCTATAGATTGATTCAACTAATGCTAAGATACTTAGTAAGATTGTTTATAGAATTTTAATAAAACATAATTTTTGATGATGATGAATTTCTGCCAAGTTTGATTATGTAATTTAGTTTCTAATAACACAAAAAATATATAAAATTAATGATTTCATCTAATTGTTTAACTATGTAAAATTTGATGACTATTTTTTCTCAGTTCTGTCCAGTATTCTATCATGTTCACACTTTTTATTAGTTTAAATACAGTGGAATGTGAATGTTACTCGGTGTAAACGATATATTATTTTTGGATACAAATTTGATAGGGGTGTGCAGACTCAAAACATAGAGAAAAAAAATAATCAAGAATTTTGAAAATAGTTTTTAGATTTTACTGTTTTATAATCGGGAAAATAACTATTATATCTTTATGTTCCTTATAAACTTTGAACTAATCAACAGTTATCTACCTCAGCTTATTGCCAGTGAGCTAAAATAGTGACCTTAGTTTTGTCTCTTAAGATATCAAGATTAAGCTCGATTCCCAGCTGGGGTTGTTCAAGATTATTTTTCATCCTAAGTGAATGCTGGTGCTTCCCCCCCCC
>CABFVX010001357.1:0-64621 GCA_902151425.1 Timema shepardi | reverse complement strand
CCTACCTCCCCTCCTTATAAAGTCTCTTTTGCCCATCATTTGGTAACTAGGATTAGCCAAAGTTTTCACAAATGAAAAATTTTAGAAATTTTTGGTGCTAAAAAGTAATTCAAAGCATTTATCAAAATTAGCATACGTTGATTTAAGCTGTTAAGCTATAAATATTACTTTTTGAAAGCCTAAAATGTAAGAAAAGAGTCTCAACAAAATTTCGATACAACTTCAAATATAAATGTTTGGTCGCCAATGTGGAAGAGACCAAACTAAACATTCGTGGACCTACAGTCCAATGAATATATTACTACTAATATCTTATTATAAGGAAAAACCGTTTCATGTTTTACCACAACAACTAGAAAAATTTAATTCCAAACTAAAGATTTGGCCTCTCTTTTTTTTATCTGTACTGGGAGTGCATGGGCCCTAATTTATATGTGTATATTTATTGAGAGTAATTTTCATCCCACCCTTAAAATCTAAAATGCTCACTGGTAATTTAAATAAATCATTTCTTGCGGGCGTGTAGTAGTGTTGTGTTTGATGATGTTCACCCCTATTAATTTGTTTGTGGATTTCCTAGTTTGGTGAATGTGATAAAATGGCAGTTTCTCCTGCGTAAAGCTGTAACCAATAGGAAGCGGTCTTTAGTCAACTATGATTCAATACTAATATTGGTTTTTTTTTTAACTGAGGGAATTATCCTTTCATGGTTGTGTATAGATTCACTCAAAACATTTCATTCCATTTATAGTCTCTTGTGTGTGTTTTTATGTTGACTAAATTATTGGTTACAGTCTTATCGAGAAGAACTACTTTAATTTATATTCTACTGAAATGGGAATGTATATATTTTTATTGCTCTCTTATATCAGTTTCTCTATACCTGCCCCCACTGCCCTGCAACCCCCATTCCTCCAGTTTTGTGACGCATTTGTGGTCAATACACTTAAAACTGCACTAGTCAGCTTACACTTAGAAATAAGTACACTTAGAAATAAGTACACTATTCAATAGTAAGGAAAGAAGATTTCAAGTTGAAATAAATAGCCTAAGTTTTCCAATTTGTATGTATTTTGGAAAGAAGAAAAGACTTGTACAATACTCGTAGATTGTTAATATAATGTTGTATATCTTAATATTGCTATTCACAAAATTTTATATTATAATATGTTTATTTTTTATTTTTCAGAGTTTAAGATAATATGTGCGCTTTTTTTTTATCACCATAATATTATTTGGTTATTTTGCTATTATGTTAAACACTTTATATCATTTCGTGGAAGTTATTTATTGTTATTAATGATGTTTCTTCTTTCTGTTAGTAATAAGATATTGCAAAGTTTATCAAAAAATGTTATAGATGTACACACCTAATTATCAAAAGAAGAAAGAACATTTTAATTAAGAGATTATATGTAAATGCTTAGCTTTCAGACAAAATTATGAGCAAATGAATCTAAGAATAAAGTATTTTACTAAAGAATTAATTTTAAATGAAAGTAGTGACGCATTGTTGGTTTTATAGTGTTATAACTCATGTTTATCACACCAATGCTTCTTTTTTTTCTATTTCAAAAGTTAAAGGTCATTTTAAGAAATGTAATTTTCTGTTCTGATAAAAATATAAATAAATTTAAAAGTATATTTTTTTACTTGGAAAAAGGGATAGGAACGAATAAAAGGGATAACTGCCATACAGAGCTCACAATAATGAAAAAAAAGAGGAACATAGCACACAAATTTTCTTACGCTGCTGTTATTGGAAAATAAGTGGTAATGGTTGTCTCTCGTTTGAAGGACACCATGGAAATAGGAAGAAAGTCCCATTTTAACTCGAAAATAGCCAGTGGTGCCATCTGTTAGACAATCATAAGACCTTTCTAATGCACTTTAGATTATGATCGAAAGAGGCCTTTGTCATATTTAAATTAATACAAAAATAATAATTAGTTGGAATCTTTATGTGGATTGAGATATAAAAAGTCATTGTTTTGGGAAATGTGTTTTTCCCCTGTGCCCTTAAGTTGTTATCGCCCGACCCATAGACCCAGGTTTTGTTATGTCACATCTCGTCAGCAGGGTATGCAACACAACTTCCTAAAAGACGGAGATAAGGGTGACTGAGAGGAAATCTCTATATGATGATAGGTCACATATAAGGGCAAAGGTGAACATCCCTTGTAAAGAACACAAATCCAATAACAGTTTTTTCTCTCTCTCTTCCCCTGCATGAAGTGTATTAATACATTATAAATACATACATGCATCTATAGTATTTTTATTTCATTCTTTAAACATTTAAAAAAATTGAACATTTTTGTGAAATAACCTAATTGTAAAGCTCATTTTTATTGTATTTTTTGAAAAGTATTTAATGTGGAGTTGTGTTTTAATTCTGATTCCAAAATTTTTAAACACCAAGAGTGGTATTTTATGTCGATAGTACCTAATTATATGAGCTACTCAAAAGTTTCCATTAAAGTAATCACAAATGTAAATAACAAGTAAAACAAAAAGTATTTCTTTAAATTTCGAAAATACATTCATTGTAAAACTTGTTCATTATTTTAAATTGCTTTTTATTATTTCTATGAAAATAAACTTAGAATAGTTATTTTAATGTTTTATGTTGCTAATAAAGAATGATTGACACTTATTATAAAATAAACTTGTATAAGGAAGTAGTTTTATGATTATTATCATCATAGGTATGTAAATACCTCAACAGTTCTGGTAACTTTTTAAAAGTATGCTTGGTCATGAGTCTAAATTTCAAGAAAATAAAAACAGTTTGAATTTTGGCTAGCAAAAGGTTTAACCAATTAGCTTTATACAGGGCAGTGCCCATTTTAACTAAAACAAAGGATGTTAAGGGTATCCCCGAACAAAACTAGTGAAATAATGAGCTAAACATCAATTATATATTAAATTATACTTACCCAATTTTGCTGATTTTGCTAGTACAGAATTTTACTCAACTGATTTAAGGTGGGGAGGTAAGAAAAGACCAGTTTTTTTTAATAGCAAAACTTTTTTGTCACTAATAAAATATGGCCTCAGTAAAAACCTAGTCTCTTATTTTCTTTACATGGTCATATCAACAGTTGTTGAATATGTCATGAGCAAAATGGCATTAGATGACAAACTTTTTAAAGTAGGAATAAAAGTTGTCAATTAAATTCCAGGAAACCCTTGACAGATATTCAACAACTGTTGAGGTCACTATGTGAAGAAAATTAAACTATGTTTTTATTGAAAAGATTTGATTTATTTTGACCAAAAAAAAGTTTTTATTTAAAAACTACATAAACACCTTTTCTCACATATTCTATATCCCCAACTTAAGGACTGTATTGCATTTTTTTTTCTGGTGAGCTATATCCAAATTTGAAAAATAACCAACGGCAATTAGTTTTTTGAAAAATATATTAACATCTTTAATTAAAAAAATGTGTCAAGTGTGAAAAGAGATTTTTTTTTTCTACCTCTTATTTTTTTAAACAATTTATTTTTCTACACATAGAACTTTGAAATTTTCTTAGTTTGGGCCTTAATTTTCTCAACAATTGTAGTTGACTTTAGGGTGATAAAAAAAAAGGTGAATAGTAAACATTTTTTTTTAGAATGTCATACAGGAACTTACCTTAATAATGCATAAGGAGAAACAGTTAAGTCTAAGTTGAAAAAATGTACTGTACCAATAACCGAAATTCCCATCCGTCCATTATTGACATTTTGAGTAGAGTTTAAAACTATGTTGACTTTGCAATCTATAGATTCCAACATGAATGGCTTTAATTATTGTTACTGTATCGTGTTTCATAAATTACATAATATGTGTGTACATGAATTTTTAATTATTTATTTTCATCAAAGAAACTTTATTTGAATATACAATGCCATTTATGTCAGCCAATGTAGTTACAGCTAACATGCCGAAAATTATGAAGAGTAATTAAAGATTTTATTACTTAGCTCTAATTTATATATCCAGGTTTAAGAAATAACAACCTGTTCAATTAATATCTTTAAGTGAAGCTATATCAAGGTCTCAACTGAGTCATGAAAAGTTACTGGTTGCAAAAAAAGGTCACAAAACTAACCGAAAAGTCACATATTTTCAATATTCTTGTCATAAAGTCATGAATAAATTTTGTTTTGAATTTCCCATGCATCGTAACAACGCGTCGAATTTTGAGCCACCCATTACCCATGATGTCGTGCGCTAGCCGCAAGTCACCTGAATGTTTGTTTTGTGATACCAAGGACAAAGTTAATGTTCGCCATCTAGTTAAGTTCAATGTTGCGTGTGAGTGCATTATATAATGTTCACCTGTTTACCAAAGGAATTTTGTAGTCAAAAAGTCGCTAACTTTTGTTTCTCCGACTCAGTAGACATCCTCTGTATACCATTTTTAAGCATGCCTTTTCAGTTCAATTTAAATTATATGAATTACATAAGACTCAATCCGGTGACCACATGGTCTAGGTCGCTACTATTGCATTAGACTAGACTGCCGATGATGGGGAGATCAATGTTCAAATCTTGGTCAGTTGTACTGAGGTTTTTTTTTCCAAAATGGTTTTCCATCCTCTCTACATGAAAATGTGGGTACACTTCCTCTAAATATAACATTCCTCATCAATAAAATGAGTAACATAATTAATACATAAAAATAAAAGCGAATGAGTAGTAAGACATGGTGCTATAAAAATTACTTAAGATTTTAAATCGGTGTTTAGATTAGATGTCCTCCACCCGAGTCCAGACGTTGGTCGGACTTGGGCACCGCCGGCTGTCAAACTCTGTCAAGAGAACCAGCACACTTATCTTAGTGATATTGGAGTAGAAATTGTATAGTTCACTCACTATCCCTCCTTATCTAAACCATGATTTAGCCTTGTGCGCTCGCTTTCAAATAAGATTTCTTAATTTGATTTGCCTATTTTCTGACATTTGAGTGTTATTTTTTGGCAAATATATTTCAAATTGGTTTTTAGTTTGAAGGAAATAGTTTTATTACACAATTTTTGCCAACTTTGTTATAACTTCAAATAAAATGGAAAGTTTGTTTGAGAATTATTTCTAAAGCTCGTTGCTATTGTTTTATTGAAGAGAGGCTGCCACTAAGAATGTTACACAAACATTTGAAAAACTTATAAATGTTATGTCGTTACTCATTAGCTACCATATTTAGTTAGTTTCGCTAATTACGAATTCGACTCGCTAATCTAATGTCAGCAACAAGTACTTGGACATGTTAAATTCCTTATAATTGATAAATTAAAAATAAAGTTTCTTTGACGAAAATAGGTTATTTTGGCTTAAGTGTGTGTTTGTGCGTGTGTGTTTTTAACAAAGTCAGTGCAAATTAACTAGTATATAATTTTATTTTATTTAAAAATAATACACAACGTAATAATTTTAGCCAATATATTTGTTAAGTAATACAGTTCCCTGTTAATATTTAAAGTATAAAACTTTAATAGATTTTGTCAAACTATAAATATATACTTTTTTTAAAGTTGCAGTTTGCCAATGTTTGTTTTTGCAAAATATATTTTTATATGAAGCACACATGTAATATACAAGAGACCTAGTTTAAGTATGATTTTACATTAGAAGTAATAGATAATTTGATAAAGATGTATTTGGATACAAGTATGAATGTTTTTTTTAATGTATTTGCACAGAATGTTTGATATTTATTGAGCCAATGGTGGCCATATTTATTCAAGATAAAAAAGAAAGGTGTATGTTAAACAAAAAATTATGGAGAGTGGGATTATTTTATGTCTGTACCTTTAGAAAGAAGGCAATACTCGCATTGACTGCTTTCCTTGTAAACACTATATAGTTGTTATAATAAGGGCAATCCAGAAGGCGGGTAGTGGGGATGGGGGGTACAAATGGGGGCAGTTTACCTCAAGCCCCCACTCTCAGGAGGCTCCAATCGCCCAAATATATTTTACAGCAGCAATTTTTGCCAAAATCACAACACTAATGCATAAAGGGCAAGCTGCTTTTTTTATAACCAGTCTCTTTTTTTAAAGTTGATTAACATGGTGAACACAAGAATAATGTAGCTTAATAATGGAAAACATTTTTTTTTTTGTACATTGTTTAAATATTTTGTTAGTAAAAACTAATAAATTATAGAAATTCAATTAATTATTTGGTTTAAAAAGGGGTCCCTAAAATAATAATATCCTAGGGTCCTTGAGTTTTTTGGGACACTATTCCTCTCACACTTTAAATTTTATTACTGTATTTTTAACACTTAATAATTTTTATGATTCAATTCACAATATTTGAAATATTGTAATATTTCCTACACATTATATGTGTGTGTGGCTATTTTGTACCAGAGTTAATAGATAAAATACAATATATTTACATTAAATTAACAGAATATCTACAATGTAGAAGGAAACACTAGCAAAACAGTCAGTTATCCTTGTGTTTGTCCACCATTTAGTAAACAGTGTTTGTTTGTACTTTAGGCAGAAGCTCTTAAAGTGGGGATCTAGTGAACGCAATAAAAATTAAATGTTTCTGCAGTTTTAATAGCAAAATATATATTTTTATTTTGTTAAAAATATATCAAATATTGCTTTAATAAACAAATAAAAGAGTTAAATTTTCATCACATGGTGATATCAACAGGCTGTTGAATATCTATCAAGGGTATTTAATGACGTTTTATCTTCATTTAAAAAGTTTATCAGATAATGCCACCATAATCATGACAGATATTCAACAACTGTTGATATCAACATGTGATGAAAATTAAACTATGTTTGTACTGAAGCCATATTTTATTTATTTTGTTCAAAAAAACAACAAAGTTTTGCTTTAAAAAACTGCGAAAACACTGACCTGTTGTTGCTTTCCCAAGATCCCCACCTTAAAATGAATTCGATTCGCATTGATGACTCATTATGATATTAACATATTTTACAGTCCCTCCCCCAACACCTGAAATGACACATTTTCCTCCTCCCTCTCATCGTATTTATATAAAAACTGTGTAATTCATTGAATTGTCTCAATTTGTTAACCTTTCACACCTTTTTTTAAATGTGGTCACCCGTGGTTCACTCTCCGTGCTATGAACACATTTCTTTCAAAGTGCCATTTGTTATATTTTAATGCCATGACAGTGTATTCCATGCATTTTATATATATACTATTTTTTCATTATATTTATAAGTTTTAAATGTTATTGTTTAGTATCTATCTATCTTTGTTGAAAACTTAAATGGGTAATCGTGTCAAATTTATGTATGTTAATCTTTCTACCTGGGAAAATTTTTAGTATTTACTTGTAATTTTATGTTTGAAATAAATTTTATTTTTTTAATAATAATAACAAATTATTTTGATAATATCAAAATTATAATAGCTGTTAATTATTGGAACAAAGTTTGTTAATCAAGATATTAACTTTCAGAAAACTATTATAACATATGAAAGTGCAAAATGCTAAACTTTTTTGTGTGAATATTATTATTTATCATTATTATTATTAAAACTATGTAACATCTATTGCAAATTGTTTGTATGGATAAATTTACAAAATTTAAGAAGTACATAGTTTAATTATATATCATATTAACATTTGTTGTTTAATTATTTATTGTAATACTTCCTCAACACTTTAATCAAAAGCAGGGTGCTTAGGAAGATATTTGATAAAAAGAAAAGGATGAGGCTACTTTGGAGTAAAGGAGGTCACATAATGATGAGTTACATAACCATCTACTCATCACAACACATTGTCAGGATGATCAAGTCTCGTAGATTACAGTGGACAGTAGATGCAGCACAAATAATAAATCCTAGAACCTTGTTCAGGGAACTGACTGGCAAACCCAATGAGAAGATCTATAGTATGATTTTGGTAGAAAGAACAGTAAAAGTTAGTTACTAAAATAATTTTAATATTGTCATGCATCAAGTCATGTTATCTGAAGTTGTAACTTTTGATAGATATCATCAACACTTATAAAATAACATAAATAATAAAATGATAAGTTTTTACTGTTGGGCACCAATAGATATGATTGAATTTTCTCTACTGTTCTTACAACCAAAATCAGTGCAGATGGGAGGATATCGTTAGAATGGACCTGAAAGAAATAGGGGATAATGAGGTGGACTGGATAGAACTTGCCCGAGATAGGCCAAATGTGGCACTGAACTCTCGAGCTCCTAATGCCATAGAGTCGGTAATACACACTGAACAATATAATACAGTTTATACTAAGGGACTGTTTTGAAAAATATTATATTATTGGCCCAAGAATGGATTCCATTATGATCATATATATACACACACACACATAAATATAATCTAATAGAGTACATATAAGGAAGGCAAATAATAGAAAACCCATCTGCATAGCAATCGATAAATACAGTTAGAGCTCGATGGAAAACAAAAGAATATATGGTGCACCAAAAAACACTTTAGGAAGGGGCTATCAGAGTGTATAAGCTACTACCGCTTGAAATGTAATAGAGCAGGGATCGGATACCAGTCGCACTCCAATTTCCAGTAGCTCGGATAAGAAAGCTACATCCTTGTTATAAGTCAATCCTTGCATCTTCTAAACTTTCTGACATTTTCCAAATATAATATAATTACCTCATAAAGCTAAAAGAGGTTTTATTTATAGATAGATATATTTTATTCACATCCAATGTCCATTTCCTGTGTTTGTCTTTTATGTTATTCCTTTAAATGTTCCTATTATTATTTATAAAAGTCCTTTTTCTCCCGTTTGTTTTTTGGTTTCTTCTTTTAAAGAAGTTGTGTTGTGTCTTTTACACTCCCTCCTTGATGAATTAGGAGAGAATGAAACCTAGGTCAGGAGATTGGGCGGTGACGATTAATACAAATATATCGAATACTAAAACATAATTTTTGATAGTGACTAAAATAACCTTTATTGGTCATCATCGTTAATGTTGGTGTATTCCTGTATTATTGATTATGTATATAATAATCAAACAATGAGCGAGAGAGACTCAAGTCATAATTATGCCAGTACAAGTTTTTACACAACATATCCAAATTGTTTTTCCGTTCTTAGCTTTGTTTTAAAATTCTTTAAATGTAATAATGACACCTGGACACAAGAGTCGAACCCAGGACCTTTGACTCAGTATGCCAATGCTCTAACCACCAAATTTGCCCCCTTTTTATAGGTCGTCTTTAGCTTTTAGTGGTGTTGTTTGCTGTTACTATAGCTCGTGCCATAGAGACTCCAGATGAGCCATAGGGCCGGACTCTGGGGCTACCTACAGGTGCTCCGGGTGGCCCTGCGAACTAGTATGCCTCCGTTAAACTACTTCCGTTATAAGTAGTACACAGGGCTGGGCTCCCAAACCCCTGTTGCGGACTTCAGATTTGTCTGGGGTCTGTGACAGCGGCCCAGAAATGGGTTGGACTCTGTAGGGCAGTGAAGTTTAAATTATACGAGTGATGGCATTGGCAGAGTGGTCGGGGTTTGGGTCTTTGGGTCTGGGCTTCCGGGGCCTGTGAGCTCCTGGGGCTGGACACCTGGAGTAAAGGGCCCACGGGCCTGTCCCCGTATGGCCATTCGTGCGGTGAGCTGTTTTAGAGCTTCAGTGCTAACCCGGACAGTTAGTAGTGCAGGTGCTGAAACATGGACACCTCCACTCGTACGTACAAGTAATCCCATTCCCCTACACACAGGAAAGAGTGGAGAATGTCTCGCCAGTGGTCTCTGCGGTGAGTGGAAGTAAACTCCGGTCACCACCCAGGATAGGTGGGAGGCACGGCCCCTGGTGTCGGTCCAACCAATGATATACTGGAAGGGGAGGAGTTATTTCTCGCCTCCCTGTGTATCCGGCCTGAACCAGATCATCCCACCCTTGGGGGTGAGGTGTAAGTTTTGGGTACTTGTCTAGAAACTGCCCTGGTGCACGTTTCCAGGGGTGTGTGGCATCGCTTAGCCGTGCGGTACTTTGTACTCATCACTCGCATGCAAGTTACTACATGAAGGTTATTTTGGGAAGGAGGCTTTTAAATATGCCATAAAATTATTTACTGGATTTAAAATAAATAAATTATACTAACTGGTATTGGTTTTGTCCAACTATTAGTGCGCATCGTGACATGTCTACTCTAGCTCTTGATTTTTTCCCAAAATGGTTTTTCACCCTTCCTCCATGCAAATGTGGGTTCACCTATAAATATAACCTTTGCTATCCATAAGCCTATTAATGTAGTTAAAACATAAGAGTATAACCCAAATGAGTAGTAAGTTGCGGTGCAAAAAAAAAGCATTTCTTCCACGCAAGTGTGGATACAAGTCTTCTAAATACAACCTCTCGCATCCCTAACACACAAGCGTAACTAATGCACATAGCCCAAACTGGTATTAAGAAAGAGGCGGGAACAAAAAAAAAGTAACAAACATTAGTTTAATTTTAACAAAACAAATAAGAAAATCTTGTCTCACCAGATGGTTTCTGAATGTGCATTAGGGTCAGCAATATTCGCTGATTCAGTATCTGCGTTTTACCGCTGCCCAATTTTATTTATTTTAAATTAAAGAATTTTTTTTAATAAGTTTCAAACTATGCGCCAAGCAAGAATCGACCTTACTATCAGCGGCACAAACTACGAGCATGGTGCTATTATTATATCACCATCATCATTAGTGATCTTCGCAATAAGAAGAATGAAGAATAGTGAGTACACTGTATTGTACAGTGCATGGTATTACTTTATTTAATGTTGGTAATATCTTACTGTGAATAATTTATCAACTAAACATTACCGTATGTATGTATGTTACACAAATATCACGTTATATAATAGCTCGGTATTATCGGCGGTTTCACATAATCACGATAGATCTAAGAACATATTACCTGCAGATATGAGGGTCCTACTGTATATCAATGAAATGTATGAAAGAAGGTAAATAGTGTACTTTCATTACTATCAGTACTATATTATTATTTCAAACTATTCACTGGCTAGACATTACCTAGTTAAGAAAATGTTACCTGACACCTATACATTTCTAAACAAATATAGTGACATCTTCTTCCTTTCTTCTGTCTTCTATAGAAGAAGTAGTCACACACACATTTTAACACAAATAGAATAATATTTCGGCATTGTTGCCTTTATCAAACACAAAGAAGAAGAAAGTACAAATAACACAAACAATGGATTAGTTCATTTTGAATTTTAAAAAGAAACTGATAGAAACACATTGTGCCAACTGTTTTGGGGAGAAAAGATAAATTCCTTGATTAAGGTTAATATTTATAGAAAACTGATGATGATTATGATAATAATGGATAAGAAAATGCTAATAAAAAATGATAGTTTTAAAAATAGCAATAATAATGTTAGTTTATTTCTTTAATATTATTATTTTTCAAACTAACATTATTATTATAATTACTATTTTTAAAAATATCATTTTTTACTATCATTATTTTCTTATATATTATTATCATCATCATTAGTTTTCTATAAATATTAACCTTAATCAAGGAATTTATCTTTGCTCCCAAAAACAGTTGGCACAATGTGTCAGTTTCTTTTTAAAATTCAAAATAGACTAATCCATTGTTTGTGTTATTTGTACTTTCTTCTTCTTTGTGTTTGATAAAGGCAACAATGCCAAAATATTATTCTATTTGTGTTAAAATGTGTGTGTGACTACTTATACTATAGAAGACAGAAGAAAGGAAGAAGATGTCATCTTTGTGCATTGGACTCTTTCCTTAGGTGGGCTTTCTTCATCAAATTTATTCTTAGTATGTAATGATATTGGTTTGGATTAATATAAATTATGTAAAAAGTCATGGATGAAGGTAATTTTTATTTAAAGTAATATACGTAGAGTATCCTTTTAAGATTCATCCATGAATAAACAAGAGCTTTTCAGAAACAATGTGAAAAGGATTTCACCCCTAAAATATATTTTTTATACCATCTTTCCTGTTAAAAGAACAACTCCGCAGTATTTTTTCAAAAGACGCCATTTCTATATACCAATAAGAAGCTAGCCTTCACAAAACCTGTCACCAGGACTCTTTCTATTAGTTGGATTTTACACTCTTGAAAAGGGGAGAGAAAGGCCAGGGGTATGTTATATATAAACCATTGTGCGTATGTTTAAGGCAGCTCCGGGATCCAAACATCTACACCGAGATCTCGCTCATACATGAGTCAGTCACAGTCTAACACATTATAAAATAAGTCACATCAATATCACAAGTGTGCAGTGATATAAAACATTTAATTGAAATATGTATAAGTAATTAACAGGTGTAATTTAAATAGACCGTGTGTGAAATAAACAAGCCATCAAAAGTTCTCTTTCTTCAATTTTATTGATATACCGATTTAATTAGTGCTCGAACACGGAGCTATAAACAGCTGGTTTAAACAGTATCTTTTCCATACAGTGATGATAGGCGCTCGATCATGGAGCTTTAGACAACCTATAAGTCATCACAGCATTCTTATATCAGGGAATTAATCTGTAGTGTTTCAATCGACGCCCAAAGCGGGATGATTGATTCCATAGTGTTACAATTGACACCCAAAGAGCGGCGCAATAATTCCATATTGTTACAAGTAGTTGATTTTTCCTTTTTCTTTAGTTTTATCAATTTCCTTTAATATAAAATTATCTAGCCATTGGGCCACCTCATTTTTAAACATTAAACAAATATAGTTTTATTTACCTATTACATTCCATTGCAAATCCACAACAATCTAAAACAAACAAAAACACACTAGTAGTGTTTGTCAATCTAGAAATACAAACATCTTTCATGGGAATTAGAATTGGAATTATATTCTGAAAATTGAAAAATTACACCTGGACATGGGAATCAAACCTGGGACCTTTGGCGTACTCAGCTCAAAGGTCCCGGGTTCAATTTTCAGAATATATCTAGATGGGGTTAGTAATCCTCACTGACAGCTAAATAATAGCTTTGGTTATTTGAATCTTAAAATTTGGAATTGTTACCAATTGGATGCAAAGGGATGTCCAACAGTGTATTGGTATGGTTAGTCTCGATGTATTTTGCAAAATATTGCGCATTACAAAGTTTCAAACATTTCATGTCCATTCTAGCTTGTGGAAAGTCAATAGTTTCTTCAAAAAAACACAAACATAAAAAAAAATGCAATGTGCTACTAAAAACATGTTTTTATTTACTTTATAATTTTCTTAATCAACAGAGTTTTTAGATTGTATGCATGTAAAATAATACAGGAAAGACTAATAGAAATACAGTATGTACAAAAATGTTTTCGTCCAAATTCTTCCACAATTCACCACACACACACTTAAAGAATGTGTAACCTCATCGTCTGCAATACAAGGTTCTATAAATTTAAAATCTTGTAAATTTCTTTTTATCTTCCCTTCTCAATTTCTTTTGGTAGGTGTTACGTCTCCAAGCATTCCTATATTTCTTTGTAGACAATACCTTTTGACTTAGGAAATTAAACAAATACAAGTTGGTGTAACTGATTGTTGAAGACACATAAAAAGTTGTAGTTTCCTATTTTTAATAATATATACACAATAAACAGCTAAAACTTTCACTAATTCTAAAGCTTTTAGAAGATAAGCATTCAAAGCATATAATTTATTGTAAACATACATATAAGAGCACACCCAACAGTAACAAAATAAAACTACCATAATGATTGTACATCATACATTCAAATGTTTTATCTAGTTATGTAAAACATGATTTATCATTATTTAATCATTCAAAATCAAATGTCCATACAGCATCTCAATTATTTCCAAACATTGTTGTAAAGTTTTCACTCCAATTTAAGGCAATGTTAAATTACTGTTCAAAACTAAAATTTGATAACACAGTTTATAAGCACAATAAATATAAATTATTGTTGAAATAATACTTTCAAATATTATTTTAAGATTGTTGACTTGTTATTATCCAGTTATTGACTTTTAATAATGACGTACACTAAAAAAAAACATGAAAATATTACTTTACTTTGAATTGTATTATATTTGTAAGAAGGTACAGTAAAGGTGGATAGAAACATATAAAAGGGATGAACACAATATTGTTGTTACAATTAAAAGAAGACTACAGTTCACACTTTACATTGCTGCGATTGCACAAATAGGTATTGGCTGCCTCTTGAAGAGACGACCAATCCCCCGACCTAGGTTTCATTCTATCCGAACTCATCAGTGGGGTGGGAAATTTATAAAGAATGATAGGACACTTAGATAGGAACATATAAAAGGAATAACATAGAGGACAATCACAGGAAATGGGTTGAGCAATACTAGATGGCAACTTAGCTTGACCATAAAATACTACCATACTAATTATTGACATATCTAGTGTTGTGACCATAACATTTAATCAGGTTGTTTTCACCACATAGCATATACCTTCACAAGTATATTTATAGTGTTTCAGATTTAATTACTAGATGAAATGTAATTTCTAAGAGAAAACTATTTTTCATTCGTTACAGGATATAAATTAGACATAAAACACAAACTTAGTCCTATTAATAAACCCTTTAAGAAGTCATAAAAAAAATTTGTTGAATTCAAGTGTATAGATGATCATAAATATATATTTAATTTGTGGTTCATAATTGATATAAACCTTTCTCCTAACTTGGATTAAAATCTTTTTAGAGTGTGAAAAAAAAAGTTCATGTATAGCTTAATCGTTAAATATAATTTTCGGGTTCAACAGACATATTGCAATTTACTATTAAACTTATCTTCAGACTTGAGTTTTATTTAGGGAATGTGTAAAATATGCTTACTATGACATTGATTTTAGTTAAAATAATGGTAAAAACTTTTAACTCCATTTATTAATTATTTTACAAGAATATTCCCAATTACAGATTATAAACATTCACATGTAATCTAGTGTTTGGTAGTACTGAGCAATTAAGGCATGATTTAAGTTGAATGGCTGACATTATTCAACTTTAGGCATAAATGTGATTATATTTGTTCTTTCTCTCAACCTCTAGGAGAGAGATTTATTGTGATCGTCTAAAAAAAAATCAAACTCAAGGTTTTGATAAATGTTGACATTTCATGACCGCTAAAAAATGAAGAAAAAAAAACCAGTTTTCGCGATACTATCTGTCTGTATCTTGACCTAGAACCGAGACCATTTTACTGATTTAGATCAAAACGTGGTGTCTAGGGATTTCCCAAGGGTACCCCCAAGGTTTTTTTAATTTTAATTAGGTATTTAATCCTTAAACCAAGGGTAGTTTTCTGAAGGAAAAAAATAAAATAAAAATATTTTTTTAGAATCTTCTCTTACAATTTTGATTAAATTTTGTATCCACGCATTGTTAACATGACAATTTCCATTGAAAATAAATTGAATAAATTTGAAGATACAAACAGAAATTTCCAATTTTGATTATATTCTCGCAACTATGTGAGATAAATAGCTATCATTGTAAAGTTGTAGTACTATTAGAAATAAAAATCTTTTATTTGAAACATTTTTATAATATTTTTCTGTAACAATGTATATTATTTTATTTATGCTCTTTGGTGGTATGTTTGTTGTAAAATAAAATAGAGAGATAGACTTTGTAGTGCAGCATACTATTTATGTTCTTAATTGATTGTATTTTAGGCACAGAAATAGTAATAATTATAACAAAGAGTTTTGTTTCTTTTATTAAGCTTTTGTGACTATTTACTTCAAAGTTTATAATAACGACACTCGCCTCGGTGGCGTAGTTGGCTAACGCGCTAGTCATGTTAAGCTGCTCGACTGCTGAGGACGGGGAAATTCGAGGTTCGAATCTCGGTCGGGTGAACTGGGGGTGGTTTTTCCTAAATGGTTTTCCACTCTCCCTCCACGCAAATGTGGGCTCACTTCCTCTAATTCAACCTTCCCAATTCCTAATCCATTAGCGTAATTAGTACTTAAAGCGTATAACCCGAACGGGTAGTAAGACAGGGTGCTAATTATTATTATTATTATTATTATTATTATTATTATTATTATTATAACAAGTAAATTATTAATTTCACACATACAAATATTTTAAATTGTGTGGCAAAAGTTCATATATGTTTGCATCAAATTAAGTAAAACAACAAACATAACATTTTTTATACTCTTGATACATGAATATCACTGTTTGCATGATTGAAATAAAATTATCTATCAGGTAACCTTTATCGAGTAATTTGTAGTTAAAAACAAAATGAAATTCCATCACAAAACTTTTGAGAAATTGTTAATTCAACATCTTAAATTAAGCTACATCTTTAGAATAAGTTATTGAACATATTTAGCTGTATAAATAATTTATCGACAATATTGTGGGTAATATTATTACACACTTACGGCCGGGGCAGACCAGCCGCTAAACTAAATAGCACTTTGATTGGATGTGATAATATAGCTATTGATAACCCGGCGCAGACCAGGTGCTATATTATATACTGCTCTGTTTGTGATGTGATATTATAGCTAGTGATAAGCCGGCGCAGACCAGGTGCTATATTATATACCGCTCTGTTTGGATGTGATATTATAGCTAGGGATAAGCCGGCGCAGACCAGGTGCTTTACTGTATAGCGCTTTGTTTGGATGTGATATTATAGCTAGTGATAAGCCGGCGCAGACCAGGTACTTTACTGTATAGCGCTCTGTTTGGATGTGATAATATAGCTAGTGATAAGCCGGCGCAGACCAGGTACTTTACTGTATAGCTCTCTGTTTGGATGTGATATTATAGCTAGTGATAAGCCAGCGCAGACCAGGTACTTTACTGTATAGCTCTTTGTTTGGATGTGATATTATAGCTAGTGATAAGCCGGCGCAGACCAGGTACTTTACTGTATAGCTCTTTGTTTGTATGTGATATCATAGCTAGTGATAAGCCGGCGCAGACCAGGTGCTTTATGTATAGCTCTCTGGATGTGATATCATAGCTAGTGATAAGCCGGCGCAGACCAGGTGCTGTACTGTATAGCTCTCTGGATGTGATATCATAGCTAGTGATAAGCCGGCGGAGACCAGGTGCTTTACTGTATAGCTCTCTGGATGTGATATCATAGCTAGTGATAAGCCGGCGCAGACCAGGTGCTTTACTGTATAGCTCTCTGGATGTGATAACATAGCTAGTGATAAGCCGGCGCAGACCAGGTACTTTACTGTATAGCTCTCTGTTTGGATGTGATATTATAGCTAGTGATAAGCCGGCGCAGACCAGGTGCTTTAGTATAGCTCTCTGGATGTGATATCATAGCTAGTGATAAGCCGGCGCAGACCAGGTGCTGTACTGTATAGCTCTCTGGATGTGATATTATAGCTAGTGATAAGCCGGTGCAGACCAGGTGCTGTACTGTATTGCTCTCTGGATGTGATATTATAGCTAGTGATAAGCCGGCGCAGATCTGGTGCTGTACTGTATAGCTCTCTGGATGTGATATTATAGCTAGTGATAAGCCAGTGCAGGCCAGGTGCTATATTATATACCGCTCGGTTTGAATGTGATATTATTGCTAGCAATACTATATGAATATGAAACGTGCTGTTTTTCCTGCGACACTTTCCTGCAAAATGGTCAAGAAAACGGACACCGAAGCCCCACTATTGTTAACAATGGCTCTAAAGATGCAAAAAAGGACATGGATGGATGATATTAACACTCTTAAGGGAAGAAATTGGAGAGCTCCATTGTTTATTTGAGGATCACATCTTTGTAGTCACCACTAATTGTCTACCACAAGCAGGGATGCCGCTTTACCTCGTCTATTAATCCTTCCATGACAAAGAATGGAATTGTGCAGACACCTCTTCGCGTAATGGCATTTACAGGATCATTATTGTTAATCTTAACATGGCCGCCCTCGCATTCTGCACATGCGGCAGCAATCCTATGCTGTGTAAAAATAGCCGACAGTCAAACGACTTCTATATAGCGGAGTTTTAAAGCTTAGAGCGCGCTATTTTTTCATTCAGTCTGCGGCCTTCCATTTTACATTTTGTTCTAGAGTCCGCTATGTATCTTTATAGTATGGATTCATAGTTCGCGGCGGCTTTTTAAAAAAGTTTTATTGAATATTATTGTTTTGATCACATTTATTCTCCTTAGTGAGCTAACATTATCTTTGCATTTTTCGTTGTAGATTTTGAAAATCCCTTCATTGTTATTGTACCTATACATTCCTATACAATAAAATATTCCAGAATTAGTGCGGTTTAGAAAAGTTGTGGTTAAGATTATATTTCTATATTGAAAACTGAAAGAACACCAGTTTTTACCCAAACAATTTTAAACTGTGCCATATTTTATAGACATTTTTTATTTTTATAATTTAAAAAAACACCATAGAACCTGAATTGTTGGTTTTTGCTATTTTGCTATAAAATTATCTTAATGACATTGTTAAAACATTATGGGTTAGCTTTGAAAATTACTTGGTTCCTCATATGGTGTTGTCTCATGTGTGAGATGTTTAAAAGTATAATCTATTTTTGTGGAGAGTTTTTTAAACAACTTAATGTTTAGCATGAAAATATCTAAGAAAATTTACAAAACTCTTGATGGATTATTCTTTGTACAGCTTTGAAGATTATTTACATAATTTACAAGTACGATTCGGGTGTCCTTAGAAAATTTTACATGTACTATAATACAATCTTAGATTTTTACTTATGATAATTACCATAAAGAAAGTTGTAATATTTTTTTAAATTCAAACAACTTATGAGTAAACATTAGATAGCAATCTTGACTCTAACAATAATGTATTAAATGAACCTGTCGATAAAGTTTCCAACTATTCCTAAAGGACACTTTTTTTTATAGTCTTGGAACTTAACTTTAAAAATCACTGAAACTACCATCATAAAAATTATTTTGATAGCTTTCAATACTTTTCAATGATTTTTCATTCATTAATTATCGTGAAACCTTCCATATTTATAAGCCTTCTGAATATTATTGAGACATTTTAGATAATCTTGAAATAATGATATTGAGATAATTTCGGTGACCTTTGCATATCCTAGAATGTCTTGAAACCTTTCTGATGAACTCTGCAACTCAATGAAGTTCCTGTTGCATTGCCCGACATACTCGATCGCTCACTTTCTCGCATGAGATATCTCCCCAAAGTATTTCTCTTGGAGAGCTACAAAACGTAATCAGCAAAATAAGAGACTCGTTCGTATCAATCCTCAATGATTTGCATTCTGAAGCCCTTTCCCAGTTGGTGGTCTTTCATATTGATTGGCTTCTTCGGCATTTCGTTGTCATTGTCTTCATCATCGTCGTCATCTTCGTTACAGTCATCAGAACCATCTTGTGGCAGATCGAGATACTCGTTCATCTGGAAAGAGAAAAATGAAATTATTGGCCTTTTTTTTTTACACTTTGTCTTACTGTACGTTCGGGCTGTATATATTTTAATAGTATTGAGATAAGGAAGGTGAGATTTTAGAGGAAATCCACGCATTAACACATATTTACATACAATTTAATATTATGATGATTTCATGGCATCTTCCTCAAGAAGTTTTATTGCCTCTACTTTCTGAGAACGATTCCATAAAAGCATTGAAATATCCAAGTTCGTGAAGGAGAATGTAAAACAACTCCAATAAAACTAAAGTAGCCCCATGACTTCTTTGGTGCTGACTGACAGCTCACAGCTGACTTCTGACAGCCAACATTTAGGTATATACCTAAATTTTGATTGTCAGAAGTGACAGTTGCTAAACACATGTTTTTGCAGATAATATGGTTCGGCGTAGGGATATATAATTTGGTCTGGTAGCTTTTCAAAGTCGTCAGCTGTCAGCTGTGAGCTGTCAGTGAGCACCAAAGAAGCTATGGGGCTGCTGTACCCAAGTATACTCGGCCGGGATTCAAACCTTGACCTCCCCATTAACAACAAAATAGACTCGACGAGCTACAAGTTAAGTACATGTGCCCACTAATGTCGGTAGCAGTATAGTAGATTAATATTCTATGAACACTATTTTAAGTTATTTTGATGTTAACCTAAAAGTATGAATGGATTAAATAGGAAAGATGTCATTTTTAATAATTACTGTTACAGCTGCATCTAAGTATCATATTCCTTAAATTGAAAAATGACACCTGGACACGTGAATCAAACCCGAGACCTTTGGCTAAGTACGCCAATGCTCTAACCACTGAGCTATCTAGGAATCGTCCCATGCCCATGGTCAGTCTTGATCATAATTATTAAATAAAATAGCTTTGCCAATTAATCCATCGTGATGTTCATGTCCCTACAGTTGTCAATATGCAATTGCCACCATAAAGCCCTCTTTGAGTCAAAGATGGCCACGTTATCTCATATTTCATTATCTTAATTGATCACACATTTGAAGCTGAAGATTTCCGCAAGTCCATCACAGACTCTGCCTTAAAATATGAAGTGAAGAATGGCCCAGGGCACGGGACAACTCCTGGATAGCTTAATGGTTATATTATTGGCGTACTAAGACAAAGGTTCAGGGTTCGATTCCCGTGTCCAAGTGTCCTTTTCAATTTAAACAATAAAAAGGTAGGCAGCTAAAGATTGTAAATATTTTGTTCTCTTGAAACAAATACTTATGTCTTGATTGAATTTGTGATCAGGCACTACTTATGATGGATTACTTTAATAAAATTATTTTAATATCAATTTACATTCCCTGCAACTCATACGCTAATGTTGATAGCTATTCTAACTCTTGGAATGCATCACATTGACATGTTTTAAAATATAAAGTGGAAATATATTTAAGTGTTGGCAAAACTTGTAGTACAACATTATTATAATAGTTTTTTAGTAACGTGTCTTACTACCTATTCATATGCTTATGTGCTAGAGATGAGGAAAAATGAATTTTAGAAAAGGCATACTCGCATTACGGTGGCGAGAAAGAGTGGAAAACCATTTTAGGAAAAGAAACAACCTTGTAGGCTATACCCAACCGAGAATCGAACCTTGATCCTTCTATTATCGACTTCAAGTCTGTTGAGAGAGCTATACTGAATCGGGTCATTATAAATTGCTCCGCGTTCTTGTTGATTCACCAAAGAAATGGTAAAAAAAAAAAAAAACTGCTGGATTTGATAAATAAACTTTTCATTTAGAACAATTTCAAATCAAAAATATCTTTCCAATATTTTTTATGTTAATCTTGTTTTGTGCTGCTAACGCGCGAGTCGTGTTGAGCTCGACCGCCGAGGACGGGGAGATCGAGGTTCGAATCTCGGTCGGGTGAACTGGGGGTGGTTTTTCCTAAATGGTTTTTCACCATCCCTCCATGCAAATGCGGGTTCATTTCCTCTAATTCAACCTTCCCAATTCCCAATCCATTAGCATAATTAGTACTTAAAGCGTATAACCCGAACGGGTAGTAAGACACGGTGCTAAATATTATTTTTGTGTAATGCTCTCTTCAAGTTGATATGAATGATGGTATTTTTACAAAACAAAACTTGTTTATTTGCAAAGCATTAATCCTGCTAGTATTTATGATTTTAAGCAATAAAATAAATCCAGCATGAGCAGTATTATCAAAATTCTCTGGGGTCCTACAAGTACAGTAGCCCCATGGCTTCTTTGGTGCTGACTGACAGCTCACACCTGATTTCTGATAGTCAACATTTAGGTATATACCTAAATTTTGGCTGCCAGAAGTAACAGCTGCTAAACACATGTTTCTGCAGATCATATGGTTCAGCGTAGGAATACATAATTTGGTCTGGTAACTTTTCAAAGCCGTCAGCTGTGAGCTGTCAGTTAGCACCAAAGAAGCCATGGGGCTACTGTAGATCACTTTATCAACAACCTACTAGCACATTAGTCCATATTATGATTTAGTAAAAATTTAAATATGTAACTAAATAAATATGATAGAACTGTAGAAAAAAATGAAGCGCACAAATAAAAGTAGAAACATTAACACACAACTCAATATTTTAAGGTTTTCATAGCATCTTTCTCAGGTAATCTTATTAATACAACTTCCCGAGGAAGATGCCATGAAACCAACCAAATATTGATGTGTATGTTAATATTTGTCAATGTTTCTACTTTTATCTGTGTGTTTCATTTCTACGTGAATAGAAAAAGTAGTGGTCTCCAGTCTAGAAAACTGAGATCAACAGCCAGAGGGTTTGTTATACTGGCCACATGATGCCATCTATCTGCCGGAGTTGGTTCTATCTTTGCCAACCGACGGTGGACGCTCAGTGTCAGTATAGCTCGATTGTAGGATGAAGTCATAGTTAATTTTTTTCTACAATTATAATAATCTTCATCCAAGCACATATTATATTTTGCTTAATACACCTAATTTCATACATTTAGTATAGATTTTGTAATGAATTTGAAAACAATATTGCATGCACAGTACTCATACCAATATGAATACAACAAATTGCATTCCTTATTTAATGAATGAAGAAAGGTGTGAAACAAAACAAAACAGTTATACAGTAAATTAAAATAATTAGAACAGTTAAAAAATTACTGCACAATGCAATAAAACTCTCCAAGGTTTTTCTCTGTAGTGTTGGCACGCACCACTCTTTATTTGTAATAATGTGTGCGAGCAGCCTAATGCGAAATCCCTCGAATTAAGATGGTGATTGTTCAGCAGACATGTACACTCTGCTTACCGTGAAAGTTTACAGTCTTACCTTAACAGGCTTCGCTGTGGCCCTATCATATAAGTTGGGCCATTTCAGAAACAAGCAAGTTAAGTTCTCTACCTATCAGGATAAACGAAGTGGGCACGCATGTGCACACAAATCGGCGAAATAAAATGTGTACTGAACCCTCCACAGCTAAGCTTTGCCATTAAAACACAGAAGAAAATTAGAAAGTTTTACTTAAGTCTGGTACAAATTGTTTTTGAGATACAGTAATTTTTTTTTTATCTCACACCTTTCCTATACATAAGGTACTTACAAATGTTGGGAAACGAAAAAAATATATAACTAATCTCTTAAGAAATATAACGGCTACCAGACACAAATGATTGTATCCAAATTCTCTAGTTATGCGCCGTCACCTTGCCGTGTACCCTTGTAAATTATATCAACACGAGAGTGGACAAGGGTAGATCTATCAGAATTGTCCCCAAAGATGCTGATGCACCCATTGCATGCTCTTGTATTCAAGCACAAAAATCAACACATAGTTGACATGTCCACACACAACCTTTGTGCGTTGTTTGACTAGAAACTGTTCGATTATTCTTTTTTTACCCGCTAGGGCATAGAACTATATGTTTCTCACGCCATCTTACATTACATGAAAATCCCCGCGGATACAATTTATGTTGTTTCATGAGGAATATTAGATGGCATTAAACATGGTCTATAAGACAGCTGGTAAGGCATTTTGGTCTTACATCAAACAATGTGTGGTAAGTGTCCCAATATGTATCATAGAGATAACGCAATGATCTTCTCAAAGCTTCTAGAGATCATTCTGATACAACCACAGTAGCATAAAACTCATGATTAACAACGGTGCTTACTTGGATATATCAAAGCTATTTTGCGAAACGGGTTGCATCTTAACTCGATGCACCTAAGCAGTCTAAGCACTATCACACTTAGACACTAATGTACGAACTAGAAAGAGAGGGAGGAAAATGAGCAGTTCACCCTTCGAGGTCTCTTGTTTATTTAATAATAATAATAATAATAATAATAATAATAATAATACTTCCCCTCTTACTCTGACGAGTTCACACACTCACTAGACTATTTGCGCCTAGAAAACATTGAATTGATTTATAAAATTACCTTTACTGGTTTCCTATTCTAGATAGACATATGCTAACATGGACGTTTTTTTTAATCTACATCGTAGCAGGAACACTCCTACAAGCCGTTTTTGTGACCAAGTTAAAGAGCCTAAATTGTAGAGGATTTCTAAAACATACATCTATAAAAAAATCAAGATGAAAATAATATTTTTGTGTCATTGTAGGACAATATTTATTATTATTTAAGAGTCTATGGTTTTTGTGTGTCAACGTTATATCTTTAAAAGTCGCTGAATAAAACATAAATTCACTAACATGGGAAATCCTCTCTTGAATTGTAGTGACATCACAGGTAGGCAACGTCCTTAAGAGAAATAACATGAAATCACTCTATTTATAAAAGAGCGATGATTACTGAGCAATTTATGTCACATAGTCTGTATTAAATGAAATAACAGGACTTGATTAAAATCTAGTTTTGTTGTCAAATGAAATAAAATTACAAATATTCAATCAGGCTTGTTTCTTTGACATATATTGTACTTTTTTTCCCTCTACCTTCATTCATGTGTAATATAATGTGTGGATTAAAGTGTTACTAGATCTATTTTCACCCACTCATATGCCAAATCATTGATATGCAGCTGCCACTTTTGATAGATAAAATGTTAATAATCAGGCCTGCCAGGTACTCAAAACACATATTTTAACTAAACATAAATGCTACGTTAAACTATAAAACCTGTAAACGCCATATTGTGTTTATTCCTTTTATGTTTCTATTCACCTTTCCCATACCTTCTTCCAAATTTAATAAAACCTTATAAGAAAAATTTATCTTCATTCTTAGGAACTTATCTTGTTTAAAGTTAAAAAAATAAAGTTCTGGTTTGGGCATTTTATGTGTGTCTGTAAATATCCTTTTCATTCTTGGTAAAATTAATTATTCTCAAACAAACAATTTATTTTGTAATAGTTAATGGTTTATGATGGTAAGGAAATAGGAATGTAATTTGAAGTTATGGTAATTTAATTCTATACAACCAATGCACTACTCATTGTCATGCAAGCACATTCTCATCACATCCATGTGCACATACATTCTAACATGATGCAGTTTGATTCCAACAGTCACGAGGTTATTCAAACTCACGTGTAGTGATCATTGTTAATTTGGTTAATGTGTGAGGGATGGCGGATCACGAAACAATGGAAGTCACCTCCATCCAACAATGTAGCTTACAACTAGAGACAAACACAACAATACAGACAAAGGAAAGAAGAACAACAATAATTTTGACATAAATATAGTTTAAGAAATTACTATATTAATCAAGCTTATTTATAAATAAATAATAGATCTATATTGTAGTCTCTGTAACTTTTCTAATAGTATAATATAATTATAATTTCAGATGTTTAAAATAATATACAATACTGTGTATGATGTGCAATATTAAAATGTGGTTGATGTTCATTATCCACACACTTTATAAATTTTTACCAAAGAAACTATTTAATAAGAAAAAATGTTTGTGGGAAATAAATATCCTCCTCGAGGCTGTAGAAAAAGCTGATAAAAATTATTATAAAAAAATCTTTATCCCATTTAACCTAATCATCGGGTTTGACATTTAAAGTAAATTCGAAACATACATAAATGAAAATCGAATTAAAATGACCAACACACCAATAAATTTCGACCACTAATGTGCACCAAGAACAAACCTACAGTATGAACATTTTTTAAAATTATTTGATCCCATTTAAAAAAAAAGAGGGACATACGTTAAATGTATGGACGATTTGAAAACTTTTGCCATTTCATGTGACTCCAAAGTTTGTAAAGCATACATCAAGACCCTTACCAAAGCAAAGACTATAACCGAGTATTGTAGATACGCGACCAACAAGTGCAGAAGGTTCTAAATAGAAGCGGTGGATGTGAGATAATTAAAACATTGCAAGTGCACGGAAACTAGTCCGATTGCATACATGTACACAAGTGTGGTAATGAGTATGAACGTGGTGCATTTTCAGCATATGAGAAGATACTTACAAAGTGTAGGCCAGAGGTAAGCAACCTTCTAGTAGTGTTGGGCCTAGGTAATATTGCAAAGATGCGCAGAGGACCAACCAACCTAAGCCCACCCAAATCGTTTATATTTTTATACTAATTAACTTGTATAAGTTAACTATTAAAACAAATTTAAATTTATCTTGTAAAATGTAAATGCAACATGTTTTTAAATCAAGTACATTTAAACAAATACTGTTTCTTGAATATTTAATATTTAAATATAAATCAGAAAAATCAGAATAAATACAAAAGTTATAAATTTTTTTTGCAAAATTTAAGTTCTGATAACATTATTTTGAGATTTTGAAACAAAACAATTGAATTATTGAAACATACAATACGCTGTTGTTAAAATTATTTTTTCACATCAATGGTTTTAATTAAGATCATAGGTTTTATGTTATGTTTATTTTAATCGCTCAGCGTGCCATTGAAAATCGTCCCACATGCCACGCTTATCATGTGTGTCGTAGCTTGCCGACTCCTGGTGTAGGCAGTCAAATTATTTTGTAAAATGGTGTCCTAATAGGTCTGACCTCGATTGGGGGGAAAAAAGTTAAAAAAGTGAAGTGTGAGAGGGAGTTGAAGCTAACAATGTGATACAGAGGAGTGACTCTTGTAGACAAATTTGAATTAACTTCAAATTGAAAAAGCGGACTTCGCACACCCCTAGCCATTGGTGTAAAAAGTTTTGAGTTGAGAGCGCTTATTTTGGGTGGATAAGAGTGTAGTTTATTAAAAATCGTTTCTTCGTTCTATTATTCACAGCGATATCGATTATTAAGTTTGTGTATAACTCTAACAGGTAGTAAAACTAATAATAATAATTATAATAATTATTATTATTTAGTTGTCAAACACCAATATCAGTGATGAAGTGGATTCATGTTTTAAATTCTATCAAAAGGCTCAAAAGACACAATAACTAGCTCTTTATTTGTAATGCCTAAAAACTTGTCATATTAAAAAAAAGCACAAGGGCTGGTTTCAATAACTATGACAATTTTAAGTTCCAAAATTAATTTTCAAATTTAATTATGTCTTCTATTTATTTATTTGAGGTGTTTAACGTCCATTTTCTGAAGTAATAGATTATATCAGCGCACAATAATTTCTATGAGCGAGAGCAAAAGGGTCCAGCAATTTTGTTGTGAAAGGTATTATCATATACCTTCCAGGGCTCTTTTACAAACCACAATCGACTGGGACTGACGGCTTTACTTCCCCTCCGGAGAAAGTTATGCTAGAGATTTTTATCACTCAAGAAAAATACGTCGACCCCGCCTGGGTTTGGACCCACAAAAATTGGATTCTGAGGGAAGTACTTTACCCCAAGACCACCGAGAGTGACTTAAAGGTTAGTTAAGTCGATTGATTCTCAGTGCACTATTTGCCATTCTGTAAATTTTTTGTTGTAAGATGTTGGTTCCATTAGGTGAACTATTCTTTTAGTCTATTAGTAGAGTTAAACATTGCTAATTCCCGGCACAGATTTATCTGATTACCAAACCCTTCCTTCACCTCTGACAAGACATCTTGTGAATGTGGGGAATGCCAGGCCTCCACCGTGGTTCGGATTCCACGTTAAACTGTAGGTCCTTCATTTCATCTCACAATCACCATACCATTACACATTAGCGTAAGTGCGTATAACCTGAACGGGTAGTAAGACGCAGTGCTAATAATAATAATTCCGCTAATATATCTTAGTCCTGTATGCAAGAATGAAGCTGAGCAAAACATAAGGTAGAGTGGAGTAGATGGTGATTCGAGCTGCAGGAAAGCATACATGAGATCAACGCATCTTCTACTCCGCTCCACCTTCTGTTTCCTCGGCTTCTTTTTTGCATACATTATCTTGTAATATATTACTGAAATCATGAGAATTCTTGATGGGAATAATCTGACGAAATATGAACACTAGGGAGCTAAAGTATCTTTCAGGATTAGTCAAGTGTAATATTGCTATGCGTTAACATCTCACCTGCTTTTAAGGAATGTAAAACTCAGAATATACAAAACAATACATTTTTGTTCTGTTCTCTATGAGTGTAAAACATGATCTCATACCTTACACAATAAAAACAAATTTAGGGTGTTTGGAAACAAGGTGCTTAGGAAGATACTTGGTCCAAAAAAGTGATGAGGCTATTGGGGAGTGGAGGAGGTTACATAATGATGAGTTACATAACCTGTAACCATCACAGGATTATTTTTTTTTGCGTTTGGCATTACTGACAGGGAGAGACATGACATCCAGGTCGGTCGCTTGTATGTAGACTATTCGTCGCTCTGGTGGCATAGAACAGTGCTCAGGCTTCACCAAAGGGTGTTGTTTACACACACCTGTAATGAGCTGGTGTAATGGTATTGACTATGTAGATGTGGGCCAATGGGAGTCAAACATAACTTAAGCCTAATTTATCAACACCTGGTGACCATCATCATAATCAACTGTTTCCAGCATGTGGTTGAATTAGTTTAGTAAAATGACTCCATCTCCCTCTATCCTTCCACTATACTTCCTTCTTTAATTTCGTCCATTCTTCTCCTCTCACTTGAACACTTTCTGTTATCTGCTCCTCCCATCTCTCTACTATCTCATGTACTCCCTGTACCCCCACCCTGATAACTTCATTTCTAATCTTGTTTCTCTTATTAACAGCTAACATGCTCCTCACAAACATCATTCGCATGACCTCCACTTTCCTTGTCTCGTTTACTTTCAACGTCGGTGACCTGGTGGTCTAGGGGTAAGGTGTCAGACTTCTATGCTGGCAGCCGGGGTTCAATCCTTGGTCCCGGCACAGATTTATCTGATTACCAAACCCTTCCTTCACCTCTGACAAAGACATCTTGTGAATGTGGGGTATGTCAGGCCTCCACCGTGGTTCGGATCCCACGTTAAACTGTAGGTCCTCCATTCCATCTCACAATCACCCTACCATTACACATTAGTGTAAGTGCGTATAACCCGAACGGGTAGGACGGGGTGCTAATAATAATAATAATAATAATAATAATAATACTTTCAACGCCCATGTTTTTGCTTCATATGTGACAATGGGTACGAAGTACGCCCTGTACAACACTTTGTTACCAAGGGCATCTCTCTTACATAACTATAGAATGACTGGTGATCACAGGGACGATTCACCTTTCAGAGAGAGAAATACCCTAGGTGCCAGCCGGGAATCGAACCCGGGGACCCTAGGTTTGTAACCAGATGCACTGACCACCACACACCGAGGCCGGATATTGATAGAATAATCCAGTATCATAGATTACAGTGGACAGGACCAACAACACAAATGGGAGAATCTAGAACCGTGTTCAGGGTATCGACTGACAAACCAAATCGGAAGAGACCATCGAGAATACCTAGACACAGATGGGTGGATAACATTAGAATGTACTTGAAAGAGACACGGTGTAATGAGTTAGACTGGATAGTACTAGCTCAAGATATAGATAGGTGAACTTTCGAGCTCATAATGCCAGAGAGTTAATAACATATTATTTAATGTGTAATAAATAAAATTATATATTATTAGGAAAATGGTAGAGCACAAATAAAAGTAAAAACACTAACACATATTTACACACACATCAATATTTCGATGCTATTATAGCATCTTCCCCAGGAAGTAGTAGTTGTTAGACTGTCTACTACTTCTACTACTTCCTGAGGAAGATGCTATGATAACATCGAAATATTGATGTGTTTTTACTTTTATTTATGCTCTACCATTTTTCTAATATTCTATCATTTTATTCATTACCAATCGTTTTTGCTCAATGCACTTTTATTCACACATATATTATTTAATGTGTAACTACTTTTAATATCAATTAAACAGACCAGAATATAAATAACATTGAACTGTCAGCTACCAAACTATAAAATGTAAAATACCTCTCTCTTTGAAAGAACACATGAATCCTCTGAGTGTACAAAGATTCAAATGAAAACATTCTGTCACTTACATCCACGTCTCCCATCATTTCCTTGGTTGACACGGTGGTGTCTATCCTCCTTATAGCGCCCTGGTGGATGCTGACATCTAGTTTCAGACATTGGAACCTTCTCAGTAGGAATACCATGATGATCGGCAGAACGCCAACGGTTATCATGAGGATAGCTACAACCATCACCCAATCCGGATAGGCCGCCTCTACCGTCATGCCCTGAGACATAGAGAAAGGATGGTATAACGAAGGTAACTAATTACTTAAAAGTATTTGACAACAGTTTGCTATGTTAGGGTTTGTCTTTTTTTCCAGGTCATGGATGATTGATGCCAACAGTTCCTTACATATATATGTAACCTTACTCTTATCGAAGGATAATGATGTTGATGATAATCAGGGCATAGATATTGATATTCTAAAAAATCGTTAAAAATTGACCAAATACAATGACATTAAAAATTAAATAAAAATTGCCCAAAAATTTGAACAAGTAAATGGAATGAATACAAATGACTAAATTAAATACACAACAACTGACTCTATAAGGAAAACTTCATTTTGCTTTGTGAGGTAGTTGTGTAATATTTACAGTAGCCCCATGGCTTCTTTGGTGCTGACTGACAGCTCACAACTGACAGCTGATGGCTTTGAAAAGCTACCAGACCAAATTATGTATCCCTACGCCGAGCCATATGATCTGCAACAACATGTGTTTAGCAGCTGTCACTTCTGACAGTCAAAATTTAGGTATATACCTGAATGTTGACTGTCAGAAGTCATCTGTGAGCTGTCAGTCAGCACCAAAGAAGCCATGGGGCTACTGTAGAAGAAGTGACAGAAAAGGTTGATATAAACACAAGGAACAAACACAATATGGCTTTTTCAGTGAAAAGAAGAACACAGTTCACACTTTACACTGCTGCTACTGGACAAAGAGTTAATGGATGCCCCTGGAAGAAAATAGACCCCTACCGCCCAATCCCTAGACCCTAGGTTTCATTCTATCGGAGCGCATCAGGAAGGAGTGTTAAACACAACGCGTCTTCTTCAAAAAGAGTTAACAGAAAAATTCAATTTAACCTTAGTTTTCTGAACCATAGCCACTACTTATTTATTCATTTGTGCTCACAAGGGTGAGTTTGACCCCGTTTCAGACCCACTGCTTCACAGAAAAAATTCTTGAAGCGCTGGGGGAAATGAACCTGGGACCTCGTGATCTGTAACCAGTAACTCTGACAACTATACCACAGAGGCTGTTGAAGCTATGCCTATATCTATAATAATTGTACTCCATCACCTCTTTTGTCATTCATCGACCGTACCTTGTTGGCATCCCAGGCCTTGTAGTGAGGTTTCTCCAGGATCATGTTGAGAACCGAGGAGACCAACACACACAGCATCAATAAAGGACCCAATAACCTCCACGTTATCTGCCAGTAGAAACCTGGTCTATAGCCGGTCATGTCTTCTATGTCCTGTGTGAATCTGAAACACGGGTCATTCGATGTGTTGAGCGCAGGGAACAATGTTCCTCCGAAGGGGCTAGCCAGAAAACTCACAACAAGTTACAGTATCCCCACGGCTTCTTTGGTGCTGACTGACAGCTCACAGCTGACTTCTTACAGTCAACATTTGGGTATATACCTAAATGTTGACTGTCAGAAGTGACAGCTTCTAAACACATGTTTTTGCAGATCATATGGTCTGGCGTAGGGATACATAATTTGGTCTGGTAACTTTTCAAAGCCGTCGGCTGTCAGCTGTGAGCTGTCAGTCAGCACCAAAGAAGCCATGGGGTTACTGTAGTTTTTTTTATCACCGCATCTTACTACCTGTTCCACACATGTATGATAATTACTCTGATAGGGCAGGGATTAGGAAGGAAGCATTTTAGAGGTAATCTATCCAAATTTGCGTGGAAGTAGAGTGAGAAACCATCTAGGAAAAACCACCCTCAGTAGACCCGACCGGGATTCAAACCTCAATATCCCCGTCTTCAGTAGGCCAGTCTAACATGAGAGTGACGCCTTAAAACATTTGACCACTGAATCAGGTAGAGGTTAGTTAAATCATCATCATCAACTGTTTGCAGCCTGTGGCCGGGTCAGTTTAGTAAAATGCCACCATATTCCTATATCCTTCCACCATTCTTCCTCCTTTAATTGCTTTCATTCTTCTCTTCTCGTTTGCACACTTTCTGTTATATGCTCCACCTATCTCTTTATTGGTCTCCCTTCTGGTCTTTTTTCCTACATACTTCATCCGTACGTAATTACTTTGCATATATAAATGCCCACTTCTTATTATAAACAAAGCAATGACCACTGAAACTTAAATCTTTTCATTACTCAAAATATGTTTCGTCAAGCAAACACAAGCGTGGATTCAGGAGGTGGGGAGGGGGGGGAGGGTAAAGTTAGAAAATTAATACAAAAAAAAACAACCTAAAGTTGAAATTTCAAATTTTTGAAAGAAAATACAACACAGATAATTTATACCATTTTTTGTCTTTTTATGCGCGGACACCTCCTAAGCCGGGTCCAAACATGCGTTATTCGTTCACGTTTAATAAATGTTTAATATGACTCACGCCAAGTGTGGAAAAAATATTCGTTTTTATAAAAGAATATTTGTCGTGCATAGCGAGCAGACATCCAAGAAGACTAACCATCGCCTGAGAGCAGTTTATTCCCGAATAACGAATATAGAGTATGTGGGGATGGCAGGAGTAGCGGAACTATGGGGGACACTGACACCCTGGAAATAATTTGCCCCTCCCTGGAATAAATTACCCCCTAGATATATTTCAAATGCTCTGATATTGAATATGAAGCTTAAAGTGGATCTTAAATCAAACTTCAAATGCATTATATTGTCAAAAATTTGCCAAAGAATACCGCTTCAGAAAACTACTAGACTAGAGGCATGTAACTGGCAGAAAAAAGTCAGGGGAGGAAAGCTTTAAAAGTCTTCCAAGGTCATCCGAATTTCAAAAATGTCTAGGGACAATAAATAGCCTAGTTTTTGGAATAATTCAATTTTCAAAATTTTGTCGGCGGAAGACCACTTCAAAGATTATCTTTCAGAGGTATTTAACTATCCTAAGAAATTAAGGTGTGGATCACTCTAAATAGTTTCGAAAAGCACCCAAATTTTAAAAAATTCTAGGGGAGGAACACTTTAAATAGTGGCTCATGGTTTATTAAAGAATATAATTTTTAAAAAAACCAAGGCAAAGACTACTCAAAGCTTCTAGAGTGAACCATTTTTCAAAAAATTGCTTAGAGGGAGGGCCACTCCAAAGAGTTTATAAAAACTATCTGATTTTAAAAAATTGGAGAGGATGCTCATGGTTTAAAACATGCATAAGATCAAATATGAATGACGGATTATTAAATGGTTTCAAACAGAAATCTAGCAGTGTAAGTAACTATGTTATTTATAAATTATGACCCCCTCTTATGAAAATGGTCTGGATCCGCCCCTGAGCAAACATATAAAGAAATGTACTCACTTTTCATGACCATACACGTACATGACGGCGAGAGTCTCTAACAGAGCCACTAACACGAGTCCAATCGTTCCAGCGAATGAATCGAACAAGGTGAGCCAATACTCACCAGCTCCCGTGCAGAATATCAGTCCCACAAGGAAACATATCAGACACACAGATGCTGAAAATGTAAGGACTGAATAATAGAACAGAAATAATATTTTATTCATTTTTATTAGGTGTATATATATTATTTGATTTAAATAATGAAAATTTAAGCAGTGCTGATGTTATTGCTGTTAATGAGGTGCCAAATTATCAAAATGTCAAAAGAGAGGGTGTTATACCAATAGTGTGTCCATAGGAGACAATCGGTGGCAAATGATTTTAATAAAAGATTAAAACATGCAAAGTAAAACAACAATATTGAGCGTTCACGACATTGTCTAAATTTGAAGACCACAAAGAATACCACAAAAACATGTAAAAAGTGCCGGTGAAATTTGCAAAAGAAAAAAAAAGTATATAATTCCTTGGCTACATTCCTCAAAATAATTTTTTTTTTAGTGAGACAAAACCAGCCTTCTTCTGTGGTGTCGAATCAATTGAATACGTCACTTGAACAAGATTGCTATCGAGTAATCTATAAACTAATACACTTAGTTGACAGATGCATATTTAGACAAAGGGAAAAAAAAATGAAAAAGAAGATAAATTTTAGAGTTAAGTAATCAAAAATAGTTATTTAAAATTAGTAGCTATCTTAGGGGTTTATAAATAAACTGTCCCACACCGTTTTCTCTGTAAAGTAGCAGAACCGATTCGAGTATTTCCCAATCTTAGACTAGTGCGACCTATCAAGGTAATATTTATACCTCTCTGGTTATATTGAGTGTACTTTTTTTAGGGGAATGGGGGGGGGGAGGGAGGGGGAGGGGGTTACACGCATTGTAGATCATTTGCCTTAGGTCACTTTACAATATCTTTGCTAACCAACCAAAGCGAAAACATAATTTGAAGAGGCATTTTTAATTTCCATCCAAAACCATAAATTTTGTAGACGTAAATAATAGATATATATTTGATCGTCGGTCCAACTGTACCTGTGATGTATTGCTTGCGTATCCTCTTGAGCAGCTCAATGTCAAAGATGGTACACAGCATCCCTTCCAAGATCCCAATCTGCGAGCCGACTCCTAGCGACAGAAGCATCAAGAAGAAGATGACAGCCCAGAAGGGAGAGCCTGGTAGTTCTACGATCGCTTGAGTGAACACAATGAACGCCAGACCTGTACCCTCCGCAGCCTGGTAAAGTAGCCACTAGATTTAGTACACAGCTTTCAGACATTTACCAGATTTTATGTAATGGAAGCCGAGATCTAGTGACTTTTGTAGCAGACTGTAGACTATGGGTTCCCAAACTTTTTGAAACCACGCTTCCCTTCATATGTCAGATTTTCTGTGTAACACCCCTTTACAAATTTTAAAAAAAATTCCCATTTCTATTTGGTGAAATTTTTTTTAAAAAGAAAATTGTCATTTACATTACTAGCTAGTATTCTTTTAAATATAAAAATACAACATTAGAACAAAATTATTGAAATGAATAAAAAGAAATTAGAGTATACATATTTTTGTTGTACATGATCACTTGTGAACAGTTTGTTCATAATGGCGAAATATGTGTTTTGTTTTATAATTTATTCAATTCTTTAAAATTTGTACGAGTACAAGTATTGAAAATTTTCATGTTGCATTTCACTATACAGTATAAGTTTTAGTTTTTACTTATAGCTGCAACGCCCTGGACCAAGAACGCCGACGCCCCAGAGCGTCGCGCCCTACAGTTTGTAAATCTCTGCTATAGACCTTTGGCTTAGTTTGCACCTCTAGTGAAATTATTATTTTCAAAATAAGAACCTTATCAGACAACTAGAAAAGTTGGTTTATATCTACAGGATTATCCAAAAGTCCCGCATCAATTGTAATTTACAATATGTTTTCAACATCTTCGCTTCGGCTGATGTGCAGGGCCACCTTGGCATCCGCTACACTTCCTGTGGCTTTACCTTTTTTGGAGCAATCGGCTCGTGTTGATTTGTACAAAAGAGTCTCACTCCGGATACCTTCGATTAAATTCCGTCACGACATCTCTTTGGGTGTAGCCTTCGCACCTACAGAGGAGAATGAATTCCGCACTCTCGTCAGGGGTCAACATGGTTCGTCCACGGAAAGAAGGTAAAAATTAAGACGTTACAAATAAAATCTTTATTGATGCAGAACTTTTGGGCCACCCGGTACTTTCACATATTCAAATGTCAAGCCATGTGATCTGCAGCTTTGATAGATATTATAAATACCTAAAATATAGTAGTAAGTATATTAAATGTTATCAATGTTTGCCACACGAAAAACAGTTTGTATTTTCTAAAAGGCTATGCCTATAAAAATTGGATTGTAATATTCTAGGGTTTAAATCCTTGTCCCATATTTATCTTTCAAAAATATCATATGGGTACTTGGTACCTACCAAATTGTTTAACTTAGTTACACAATGCACTTTTGCCAAACTGTCGACCTCTCCTCCATTTTTAAACAACTAACCAATAATTCGCTTGTCTTGTGTGGTCTCAGCTATGTTACAAAAAAGTATTTCTGCTTTTTTTTTTTTTAATATTAATCTACACTTTTTTCATGTTCAGAAAAGTGTTGTGTACGACTTACGTTTACATTACAATACTGTATCCTTTATATTGACTCAATACCCGTCTCGGTGGCGTAGTTGGCTAACGCGCTTGTCGTGTTGAGCTCGACTGCTGAGGATGGGGAGATTGAGGTTCGAACCTCGGTCGGGTGAACTAAAGGGGGGTTCCTAAATGGTTTTACACTCTCCCTCCATGCAAATGCGGGTTCACTTCCTCTAATTCAACCTTCCCAATTCCTAATCCATTAGCGTAATTAGTACTTAAGTGTATAACCCAAACAGGTAGTAAGACGCGGTGCTAAATAATAATAATAATAATAATAATAAATATATTCACTCAATCTTAAAATCTCAATAAAAACTATAATAATTTCTAGCCTCTCGTCTACAAACAAATGAAATCAGGTGAATTTCTCTGATACCCACTCTGCTCATCCTGTGCCCCTAGATTAGTTAGTGTATGGTGTGAATAGTTAGAACATACAGTAAAATGTAGAGCATATAAAAACAATCTCTCACCTTTATAAATAAAATCATGAAATGTTGACGCTAAGCCCCAATGTGCTCCTAACATTAAATAACTAACTAACGCTCCCCAATCAAAAACTATTTGTAAAAAACTAATCTAAATTGCACACCCTTAACACTATGCTTCATTTTAGTTCAAGAGGGGTGTGTTCTATTCTTTTGCCGATGTGTGCCAGTAAAATGTGTTCAACTGCAGAATTTCTGTTGCGATTGCAATAAAAGTTTACATATTTTCTGAAAGAGAAGACTGAAATATACAAAAAATTGCAAAATTTAGCATCAATTGAAATTCTTTTTAATATCAAAAGTAGTTTAAGAAGTTTGTCATTTGAAACTGTCTTTTTTCTTTAGCAAAGTGTCTTACTACACGTTCAGGTTATATGCTTATGTGTCAATTATGCTAATGGGTTTAGGGATTAGGAGGGTTATATTTATATGAAATGTACCCGCATATGCATGGAGGGAAAATGGGAAACTATTTCGGAAAAACCAACCTTAGTACACCCGATTGAGATTCGAACCTCGATCTCCTCGTCATCAGCAGTTTGGTCTACTGCGAGAGTAACGCGTTAGACCATGCGGCCACCGAAGCAGGTAGCTGTCTGTTGGTCTGTATGGTTGTGAATGTATAGAAATACTTTAAAGATCCCAAATTATAATAAACCCAGCTCAATAATTTTGTATTTGGTTAGTCAATTATCAGAATATAACCCTATTGAAATTCATCCCAATCAAATATCTAGATGTTGGTGACCTGGTGGTCTAGGGGTAAGGTGTCAGACTTCTATGCTGGCGGCCGGGGTTCAATCCTCAGTCCCGGCAAAGATTTATCTGATTACCAAACCCTTCCTTCACCTCTGACACTACATCTTGTGAATGTGAGGAATGCCAGGCCTCCACCGTGGTTCGGATTCCACGTTAAACTGTAGGTCCTCCATTTCATCTCACAGTCACCCTACCATTACACATTAGCGTAAGTGCGTATAACCCGAACGGGTAGTAAGATGCGGTGCTAATAATAATAATGATAATAATAATAATAAATATCTAGATGTAGGATCTTTCTTGAAAAATATAGTTCCGGACCACAAAAAAAAGTGTGTTTGATTTTTCCAAGTAGAGTATATCTGTCTACTGTTTTGTAATTTGTAATTGCTACCACAAAATAAGGAAATAAATCCAAACTTTAAACATTAAAAAATAGGTTTATTTCTTTAATGCTCTGACTAACTAAAATGCCCCACACGGTCGATACAGTTGCACACACACACACACACACACACACACTCACTCTTGATAGCCTGCTGGCGTTAGGGACCATAATATGATAATGTTGTCACACCTGGTTCAGCTGCTGTGAGAGGTCGCAAGTTTCCAAGTCTATGTCCATAGTAGCGTTGATCGCGGTGAGGTTGGCGAGGGTGCTTTCATAAATATCTGTGCTCACATTGACGTTCGGCAGAAGGTTGTGCTGGAATAGCTTCATTTTGTTGCTGCAACATTTCACAGGGAGAGTTTTTACGACAGTTACGAGTTTGTTTCAAAACAATAGTTATTGTTTAGAGATAAAGTTTAAAAAAAACTGATGAAAGGAAAAGTGTATTCTAATTTTTAAATAAACTTTATAACCGATTTAATGTTGGATTTTAACAAGACATTTTTACCTGTTTTGGTGGCCACATGGTCTAGGGTGATAATCTCACAGTAGACTAGACTGCCGATTACTGGGAGAGCGAGGTTCGAATCTCAGTCGGGTGTACTGAGGGTGGTTTTTTTCCCTAAAATAGTTTTCAACTCTCCCTCCACACAAATGTGGGTAAAATTCCTTAAAATGTAACCTTCTTAGTCCCTAAAACTATTAACGTAATAAGTCAGGCCTACATAAGCGTAGAACCCGAACGAATAGTAAGACATGGTACTAAAAAAAAGTTTTTTTTAAGAAATTAACTCATGAAGTAAAATTAAAATATAATACATTGAAAATGTGTCAAATTCATAGTTTTTTTTTTAAAGACAATGCTTATGAAATATTTAAAAGACATTCTGCTACACATATTAAAATTTACAATTGGGAATAAAGTAGGCCTATATTTAAATAATAGCTTCGTATTCATTGTATGGATGTATGTGTGGCAAATTCAAGACAAAGATATATAAAAAAAAGGTCGAGACACCTTCAAGGATGAATATTGAATTGGAACTAGATACTGAGAGCAAAAAAAACAACAACAAGGAAACAAGGAAAATGATTGATTTGTTTGTAGTCTAACAAATATAAAGGAATGTGCTCATAGCAAACATACATTTAGATAGGAAAGGGGCAGAGGGAAAGACTTGCAAATAAGGCGTGACCTGTATACAAATACTTTTACATGGGATGAGTGCAGGAAAAGAGGCAGACACTCATAATTAGTTCTTTGTTGGGATCTAAAGGGTGTCTCAAAGTCTCCGTACATAGGGAAAAATGACTTTACTCAGTTGTATCACAGAATATTCTCAACGTGGTGGCCATCAAGTGTAAAACACAGATCGACGCATTAAGGCCGGATTTGCCGAACATTTTGCAAGATGTCTGGTGTCACATGAGTGCACGCGTCGATAATGAGAGCCCTTAGATGAAGCATGTCCCTGATTCTCTACTGGTAGACGATAGCCTTCAAATGTTCCCACAAGTAAAAAAAATGGAGGGGGGGGGCGGGGGGGGTGAGGTCCGTAGATCGTGGCCGCCATTCTACAGGTCAGTTGCATATTTCCCTATGATTGGACACTTTTGGGACATCCTGTATATGTAATAACTAATTATAATTAGTGTTTACTGAATGTTTTATGAAAACAGTCAAAAGAGACTTGTCTTACTTGACTAAACACTTGTCAAAGTTGGTCATAGCCTTGAATCCCAGTATCGCAAACACGACAATGCTTGCGTAGATGGCGGTAAAGGCGTTGGTGATGGACACGAGGATGACATCGCGTACACAGTTGTTGTCGGGAGTGTTGTAGCTGCCGAACGCTATCAGAGAGCCGAACGCCAGACCAAACGAATAGAAGACTTGCGTTGCGGCATCTAGCCACACCTTGGGGTCCAACAGTTTTTCAACCTACGTGGAAACAAAAAAAATAAATAAGTTTTTTGATGCCAGCATTGGCTATAAGTCACAAATCTACAGTCCAATTTGTATGGAATGGTCTTTCAGAAAACACAAATATATGCATTTGTGGCATCCATCACAAAGGACAGCTACGGACCACATGACGACATATAAATAAGTGAAAGTAAATCTGGTAACTTATTTTACCGCCGCATTTTACTACCCGTTTGGATTATATGCTTATGCACTAAGTACGCTAATGGTTTGAGGGATTAGGAAGGTTAAATTTATATAAAGTGTACCCCTATTTGCATGGAGAGAGTATTGGAAAAGCTTTTTGGAAAAACCACCCTCAGTACATCTGATCGAGCTCCAAATCACGATCTCCCCATCATCGGCAATCTAGTCTACTGCGTTAGACCATGCGGTCACTGAAGCAGGTTCTATTAACAATTTTAGTAAAAAGATAAGTCCCTTTCTATGAAAATTAGACTGTACAGACTAAGAACTCATGATTAAGAAGGAATCATTAAGGAAATATACAAGCATTAACATTGAAAGAGATTGATTAAACAAAGTGATATGTATTGCCAGTGTAAGAAAGCTTAGCTCAAACTGCATCTGTGATATGTTCTCACTTCTCATAAGAACACTCATTGTTCAGGTATAAACAGAAAATACATTTTCCACATGAGGTATGTAGAGAAGAACCGATGTATGAATGGTCAAACGAGGACAAAGTTGATAGTAAAATATCAGAGGTATAGTTTCAAAAAGCTCTGATTACCCTGGGAACACTTCATTTCACACCACTGGTAAAACAAAATAGGGGAAACTACCATCCCTACGCAAACTGGTTGACAAATGGTCCTTATCCTTTTCATGTCAATGTTAAGTTCACTAGTAACTCAAACAAACCTTCAAAATTAGTATACAAGTGTACTTTAAATTAATTTCTAAATTAATCTTAACTGTTGACTTACCTTTGGTGTGTACATATGCACAAGTCCGGCGCTAGCTCCTTTTAGAGTTATCCCTCTGATGAAGAAAATAGTGAGCACAATGTAAGGAAACATAGAGGTGAAGTACACAACCTGAAATTAAAACAAAAAATACCAAAGTTTGGGGTTCAGGAAAGGTGTAAAGTTAAGCGGCACTTATCGGACGGTTGGTTCAAAATGTGTACATCTTAATTCAACCATGGTTTTAAACACACCCTTCAAGATGGAACTGATATTCTTAGCTATTCTGTTTACATTTAATTCTTACTATTAATATTATGATTAATATATTACATTTTAAAGTTTTGTAATGTTGAATTTAAAAAAAAACTTCTTCTAGTATTTTATATCTACTAATATTTTATTTCAACCAAAAAGTTTAATGTATTGAAAATGTTAAATGGTAATGTTGCATATTATGTTCTCGAAAAAATTATATTATATCCAAAAAATATATATATATATTACAAAAAGTGGGCATACAACATTGTATTTTGTGCACCATGCATATAAAGTTCAATTTTTATAGGAAGAACAGTAGAATTCACCAACATTGTTTGGAAGTTACTAACATTTGACATTATAGAAATATATCTTATTTGATTGATTTATTATATATATACATATATATTTCATCTAAAGAATTATAAATAGGGTGACCTGGCAGTCCAGGGGTAAGGTGTCAGACTTCTGTGCTGGCGGCCGGGGTTCAATCCTCGGTCCCGACACAGATTTATCTGATTACCAAACCCTTCCTTCACCTCTGACAAGACGTGTATTAATCACAACTTGTGAATGTGGGGAATGCCAGGCCTCCACCGTGGTTCGGATTCCCCGTTAAACTGTAGGTCCTTCATTTTCATCTCACAATCACCCTACCATTACACATTAGCGTAAGTGTGTATAACCCGAACGGGTAGTAAGACGCGGTGCTAATAATAATAATTATTATTATTATAAATAGACTTTAAATAATACCTCCTTATGGATTACTTAATGATTTATCTTTACATTATTAATCATACAGATTTTTAATGTAATACAAATTTAATATTTTCATTTACGCTATATTGGCGACATGAACTACAATAGTGCAGAGAGCTATTAATCAAATTACTTCCACGTTTATCTTATTAAAAACGATCATTATAAACCATCATGTGCCTTACCTTGCCTGAAGACTGTATCCCTTTCATCATGATGAAGAACACAACGACCCATGCCAGTAACAGTAGTATAACGATCCACCATTTGAGTTCGCCGAGTTCGTCTATGTTGGGGCTGGAGTCTAAGGTTGTCCTGTACCAGAAATAGGCGGTCTCTGAAGACTTCTCGCACTCCGGGACCTCAGTGTTGTTGATCATGGGGCAGTTTGCCCAGGGTAAGGGACTCTGTAGATGAGACATAACGGATTTGATTCGTTCATTCATTTAGCGACAGAAATTTTGAGCAGATATTATTGAATATATTACTTGGTGGTAAGCTATACATATTGTATATAGTTATATGAAATATATATCATTGTTTGGAAAGGTTAAAGGTTTGATGGTTCTTCTGAAGGAATCACACACGCATTGTAAAATCTGTCATGGGCCAAACCAATTTCAATATTAGAAAATATGATAAAATGATCCCCTCCAAGTAAGGGCATCCATATGGGTTTTCCAAATTGAGGGTGTATTGGAGTCCTGAGATAAAATTTCAGGAATTTAACCTCAAGGGAGGGGAATTTTAGAGTATCCGAACATAATTCTGAGCTAATTATATGAGTTTTAAGAGCTAATTTTTAACAAAAATAAGTTTCTAGAAAAAAAAGTTAACAAGAAATATAATTTAGTTGTAACTGAGCCCATTGAAAATAAAAAAATTATGTTTTCCACAAGCTTATTGAACAGAATAAAATTAAAATAAAGCAGTTGAACATGGGATGGGAAAAAAATCTACATTTTATCATTTTTATCTCTTAACTCGGATAATGATGATTCAAAGTTGTTAATAACAAATTGCAACAAAATCACAAGTACAATTTTTTTAATTTTTCATACAAATTAACAAAAGAAAGGAGTAAATATTACAGAGTGATAAGGGCTGATTAGCGTGCAAAAGATTCCAAGATACAATCCAAGCGAGTGACGAGTAATCAGAAGGTATCTCTCACCTGGAAAGAGTTGAAGAGATAGAAGAAGCACCAGGTGATGATGACATTATAGTAGAGAGCGACGAAGAAGGTGACGATGCAACTGGTGATGCCTATCCCTCCCAACCAGGGGTGGATGGTGTTCCACACCCCGAGGGAGCCCAGCCTCATCCTCTGACCAATACCCAACTCCACCAGGAACAACGGGATACCTTCCAGGAACAACATCACTGTGAACGGGATCAGGAAGGCTCCTGGAACACAACAAAGCACACATATGAAGCTCATGCAGTGGCGGCTCGTGTATAGGCACTGCGTAACTGCAGCACCCTCTACTTCCACTTGATATTATCGATATCATTTAATATAATGAGTCCTTTTTTCTTTAATTCTTTATTTATTTTTGTAGTACAATATATATTCCTTAAGCTTAATGTCAGTACTTCAGTAGCCATCCCCCAGTTTATGAAAAATATACAAAAATCTTTGTATGGAACTGTGCATTTCACAGTGCCAGTGACGTGTTGTTTGACTGTTATGCGCATGCCCACATAGGAGAGGGGTGGGGAGGAAGGCGGGACTGCCAGGCACTGCGAGAGTGTGTAAATAATTTTCAGTGTGAGTTTGTCAACTCTTTTTTTTGTTAACTTTAACAAACTATTTTCCTTTTATTGGATAGAATCTGTTCATTTTCTGATTGCGAAGTAAAATATGAATACAGTAAAGTGTAGGGGGACAGTATGAATTAAACGGGAAATATATATATTTTTTAAATTTTTACTAGACAGTACATGATTTTGAAAATGTAACATCGGCTACAAATCACTAACAAGTGAAAATAGAGCGTCAAATGGATTTCATTTTAAATTCAGTAAATGTTTTAAGGTAGATATGTACGGGTTTGTTTATTTAAAAAAAACACTTGTTAACACCGAGAACTGGGCCGGTTAATCGCGACTCTAGTGTATTAACCATTCAATGGGTATCAGACACAAATTAGTATTTAGGATTAATTCTTGAGCAATCGCACCTTTAGCAACGCAGGCATGTATCTAGAATTCAATTTTAGGGAGGGTGCGTGGAAGGGGGAAAGCAGTTCGTGGAATTTGGGGCAGGGGGGTGCTAGAGTACTCACTCACACACTTAAAAATATTATAATAAAAGGTTGGGGTGTGGTTAAACAAATTCACACATTATGTTTTTTTAACATGCCGCAAGCCAATAAAATAGCCGGCCTTAGCCGACCAACAATACCTGCTGTGAGACTCAAGACGTTGCATGTAACAACGCCCAGAGAGTAATTATGATAATTTATGACTCAATCGTATAACATATTTATTTTTCATTTAGTTACTTATATACATTTTTTTTAACACCAAGTTTTACTACCCTTTTGGGTTATACGCCTATGTACTATGTACTAACTACGCTAATGGTCTTTAGGCATTAGGAAGGCTATATTTAGAAGAAGTGTATCCAAATTTGCTTGAAAAATAGGGGAAAAAAACTCCTGTAAAAAACCTCCCTCAGTACACCCGACCGAGATTCGAACCTTGATCTCCCCGTCATCGACAGTCTAATTTAACACAAGAGTAGCGCGTTAGTAACTCATGTGTTAAAAGATGTAAACTAAAAGGGCTAAAAAAATATTTTTAAACTGTCAAATAATGTTATTTTTTATGTCTATCCGACTATAGTAAAGTTTCCCTCTCAATTTCTTGTCTGGATTAGAATGTTGTTTTCTCCTTGTATGTACTTGAGCGATACAATTCTGTCTGTCCTCTCTTAACCTACTACACCCACACTACAAGTTCTCATTCATTCTCCCCAACCTCCAAACCTCTTCCGTCCACGCACGCACGCACGCCTTTCCATTCAATATCCCCCATTCCCCCGCCCCAGTTAACCCTTCAATAACCGGATACGACTGGTTATTTTATTTTTTATTATTCAAGTGCGTGCTGTGCGGTTGTTTCAGTTGCAAGATAAGCGATGGCAGAGCTACAGTCCAATTTTCAATAGGAAGAACATTTAAAAAAATACTTTTTTTTCCTGTTAACATTGATACCCGCCTCGGTGGCGTAGTTGGCTAACGCGCTAGTCGTGTTGAGCTCGACCGCCGAGGACGGGGAGATCGAGGTTCGAATCTCGGTCGGGTGAACTTCGGGGCGGCTTTTCCTAATTGGTTTTCCACTCTCCCTCCACGCAAATGCGGGTTCACTTCCTCTAATTCAACCTTCCCAATTCCTAATCCATTAGCGTAAATAGTACTTAAAGCGTATAAGCCGAACGGGTAGTAAGACGCGGTGCTAAATAATATTTTAAAATGTTAACATTGATAACGTTTTGAAACATATTTTTTTAAAGTTTAGTACTCGGAAATAAGATAATATTTAACAATCAATCAATATGTTGTCGCCATTCCTCTTTCCGTGGTCCGGATATCTTGCGGGGAAGGGTAGGGTCGGGGGCAAGGGGGTTGGTCGGGCTCGAAATGATTCTGGAGGGTCCGTATTTAGGTTTAATAATAACACTAAGAGATCACACAAAATGTGATCTTAAAGGTGATATAAAATAAATATAAGAACTTGGACGTTTGCGCTCGTGAAATATCTGGCTTACTCGTGATTCGTGAATATTTAAACTGTTGGAACGACTGTCACGGCCCCTTACAGACTCGAACTCGGGACCCTGAGCACAGCGGCAGTTGCCATGTAACACAATTACCACTAATGACCCGAAGTTCTAATCCACTATGGCGTCAGGCAGAGTAACTGCATCCGAAATACAGTAGCCCCATGGCTTCTTTGGTGCAGACTGACAGCTCACAGCTGACAGTTGGCAGCTTTAAAAAGTTACCAGACCAAATTACGTATCCCTATGCCGATACCAGATGATCTGCAAAAACATGTGTTTAGCAGCTGTCACTTTTGACAGTCAAAATTCAGGTATATACCTAAATTTTGACTGTCAGTCAGCACCAAAGAAGCCATGGGGCTACTGTAGATGATAATGTGTCAGTTACGGTAACAATAAAACAAAGACTTTTATAGCCCGGTCCGGCCGGGGTTCAATCCCCGGTCCTGGCATAAATTTATCTGATTACCAAACCCTTCCTTCACCTCTGACAAGACATCTTGTGAATGTGGGGAATGCCAGGCCTCCACCGTGGTTCGGATCCCACGTTAAACTGTAGGTCCTCCATTTTATCTCACAATCACCCTACCATTACACATTAGCGTAAGTGCGTATAACCCGAACGGGTAGTAAGACGTGGTGCTAATAATAATAATAATTTATAGCCCGGTCTGGCCTCGTTACTTCACAACAAGAAAAGAAAAAAAAAGTTTGTTGTGAGTTGTCAGCACTCCGTTTCAACGTTTTCTTTAAAAGGTATTACAGCATGTTCGCTTAGTCAAGGCTTTCAGGCACGTAGTTACAACAAAGTTAATGGAAACCAAAAATAGACATCCCAATATAGCCGAGAGCTGTGACAATATTATGATAAATAATGGATACAAGTCTTAGGGGTCCCGGGTTCGATTCCCGGTTAGTACCTTGGGTATTTTTACAGAAAGGAGAATTGACCTAACAGTCACCAGGGTTTGATTGATTTGAATTAATTTAGAATCAAGTGTTTCCCACTGGTTTCACACCCTCATACTCACTATCATCATCACCTCATCTAATCGGGACATGTAAAGAGTCTCCAGGGAAAGGATGTACTATTAGTAGATTCGGGTGTCCCATGGACAACGGTACAGTAGTACTGACTAATCTTTCCACCACTGGGCTAAGAATTATGTAGCCCAGACGCGCAATATTACTATACAACATCCAGTCTTCCGACCGTTAGTTAATCACCTTGAAACGGAAACCGTAATTTCACCAAAGATGAATTTTTCGTACATGGCCGGAAACGAATCGAAATTTCAAGTGTTTTATTTTTATTTTAGCACCGAATCTTACTACCTGTTCAATTTTTACTTTAAATAATATCGGTGACCTGGTGGTCTAGGGGTAAGGTGTCAGACTTCTGTGCTAGCGGCCGGGGTTCAATCCTCGGTCCCGGCACAGATTTATCTAATTACCAAACCCTTCCTTCACCTCTGACAAGACATCTTGTGAATGTGTGGAATACCAGGCCTCCACCGTAGTTCGGATTCCACGTTAAACTGTAGGTCCTCCATTTCATCTCACAATCACCCTACCGTTACACATGAGCGTAAGTGCGTATAACCCGAATGGGTAGTAAGACGCGGTGCCAATAATAATAATAATAATAATAATAATAATAATTTAAATAATATCACTTGAGATAAATCAATGTTTACAAATTTTTAAAAGTGAAGGTGAAATTTAAAAAAACCTATTTCCACAGATCTACTGAACAGATTATATTAAAGGTTATATAATATATCTTAGATGATAGTATGATTAACGATGATCTTGAGCTTAGAAAATTTTGAGCTTACGTTTTGAAAATCTAAAAGCCACTAATGATAGTTGTAATTGAAAAAATAGGACGCGTGATGCGTCAACAGGGCCATCTAATAATAGTTGTACTCTCTTAGGTGGCCGCATGGTCTAACGCGCTACCCTCGTGTTGGCCTAGACTGCCGATGACGAGGGGAACAAGCTAAAAACCATGATCGTGATTAATATCTTAGCGTATTTCCCGAACGGGTAGTGCTAATAATAATAGTTTTAAAATCATCTCGGGTCACGCACGTGAGTCACGGTTCGCGCGCGCGGCCCCAAGACTGACGTCACGAAGTGTCATTCAATAAAGTGCGGGCGCAGTCTGCACTCTTGTAAGCTGCGTTTGTTTTGACCGTTTCATTCGCCACCCCCGACGGTCGAACTGACGCGCATGCGCATTGCAACAAGCGCCACACCCCCTCGAGACGCACCCTAATTTGCCATTCCCTCTCTTCTGATTCAGAATGAAGGGGTAGGTGGAAGGGATAAAACTACCCTATTGATATTAAGCACCGGGAAAAGTAAAGACTCAGTGCATGAGTGGCCTATGTCCATGTTTATGTTGTAGCACGTGCCTCACCTCGCCCGCATCGGTGGACACGTGGACTAAATGTCGGACTCACCATGTTTTTTGTGTTTTTTTCAATGATGAGGGAGGTTATCTGTGACGTAGAGATCAAGGTTCGAATCCTGCTCAGATGTACTGTTACGTGGTAAAAAAAAAACAAGAATATATCACGTGACACCTTCAACTGTATTTCCAAAATATAATAGAAATATCTAAGTGCGAACTTGTGGCATTCTCCATTTTTGACAACGTCCAGTTTGGGAACAGTTTCACTGGTCTGTGTGGCGGAGCAACCTTATTTGTCTAGGGCAGGGATGAGCAAACTACGGCCCGCAGGTTTATATTATTATTAGCACCACGTCTTACTACCCGTTCGGGTTATACGCACTTACACTAATGCGTAATGGTAGGGTGATTGTGAGATGAAATGAAGGACCTACAGTTNGTATTTCTACGCTTTTAACAAGGAACTTTTGTTCTAAACTATACTTTGTTGGAAATCATTTTCACTGCCGAGAGTTCAAGATTCGACTTTTTTTTTCCCCTCCAACTAAATAATTCGAGCTTATCATCGTTTACTGAATGACATATAAGAGGGGTCTACAACATGCGGCCCGCGGTGCCCCCCTTTGTTTTCGTAGCCCACAAGGGCTCTTGGAAAAGTAATCTACTGTGGTAAAATGAATTGATGTTTTTAGGTGAGAAAAGGAAAGACATAACGTTATAATATGTCGACATGTAAGATAGTAATAATATATTTTAGTCGGAAAAATTGTTTAATCTGTAATTAAACTTGTTATAATCACGATTTTTTTATTAATACTTTTTAGCATCGAGTCTTACTACCCGTTCAGGTTGTACGCTAATGTAGGGATTAGGGATTAGGAAGTGTACCCGCATTTGTGTGTTAGAGAGAAAGTGTGTAACACCATTTTGTTAAAAAAAAAATATATATATATATATCAGTATACACGACCACCCGCCTCGGTGGCGTAGTTGGCTAACGCGCTTGTCGTGTTGAGCTCGACCGCTGAGGACGGGTAGATCGAGGTTTGAATCTCGGTCGGGTGAACTGGGGGTGGTTTTTCCTAAATGGTTTTCCACTCCCCCTCCACGCAAATGCGGGTTCACTTCCTCTATTTCAACCTTCCCAATTCCTAATCCATTAGAGTAACTAGTACTTAAAGCGTATAACCCGAACGGGTAGTAAGACGCGGTGCTAATAATAATAATAATAATAATAATAATAATAATAATAAGTGTGACCCTCGGGGAACTTCTAGGTTGTAAACCACTGACCTATAATATGGAGTACGTTAGCTGTAATTAATTTATGTGCCGAAATGACCTTGTTTCTCAAAGTTCTTGTTAAACCTCCCTATTACATGTAAAAATAAAACAACCGGTACTGGTCAATTTTGGAACCAAGCACTGCCCGACATTGATCCGCCCGGAATAGTTGAGGAAGGTCACGCCACCGAATTTGAAAGTCACATCTTCGCTGCAGTCATGCAATGTGACCATCCTTTCAACAAGGTCGGAAACTTTTAACATCAAATCGATATCGGTGGTCTTGGGGTATAGTTCGTGGGTTCAGAAACCAGCCGGGGTTGACGGATTTTTCTTGGGCGATTAAAGTCCGTAGCACAACTTCCTTCGGAGGGAAAGTAAAGCCGTCGGTTGTGGCAAGTAAAGAACCCTGGAATGTGAAAATATACCTTTTCCAGCAAATTGGTAGGACCTTTCACTCTTGCTCATAGAAATTCTCGTGTGCTGATATAATCAGCCGGTTCATAAAGTGCACGTTAAATACCACAAATAAATAAAATAAATACAATTTTTTACCATCAATATTTCACGTTTAAAATGTATAGCCCGCTCAGGTATAAATGTAATATTTCAAACACTTACATCAGGGAGAGCACGGGGTTCGGATCTCGACTTCATGTACTAAGGTTGTTTTTTATTTTTATTCTGAAGGGTTTGCCACTCGATACGCGAATGCGACTACGTTGGGGTTTCCACCCCCCACCCCCCTCGTTTTTACATCATTTTTGAGTGACCTGGCGGTCTAGGGGGTAAGGTGTCAAACTTCTGTGCTGGAGGTCCGGGGTTCAATCCTCGGTCCCGGCAAAGATTTATCTGATTACCAAACCCTTCCTTCACCTCTAACAAGACATCTTGTTAATGTGGGGAATGCCAGGCCTCCACCGTGGTTCGGATTCCACGTTAAACTGTAGGTCCTCCATTTCATCTCACAATCACCCTACCATTACACATTAGCGTAAGTGCGTATAACCCGAACGGGTAGTAAGACGCGGTAATAATAATAATAATAATAATAAAATAAAATCGGCAACCGTCACACAAGGAACTGCGTCAAGAAGATAAATAAAAATATATAAACTAGAATAAATATTTAATGCTTATGCACTCTTCGTTTATCCTACAGATTAAGCAAGCTCGCCTTGAATGGTTCCACTATGGTGTAGTTTATCAGCTATGACCATAGTATAACTTAGTCCATTAAAAAAAAGACTGCTAGCGTTCAGGAGGAATTTAGCATACACACAAAGTCCTGTGAAAATAATTTAATCAGTTAAAATACACCGTGACACATTCATACCATTAATCAATGGCGGAATTAATTACTCCTTTTAAGCACGGAATAAAAATAAAGGCGGAAACAAATTGCTATAATAAAACTACACATAAAATGATTACTTACTCTATGGCATTAAGAACTCGTTCATTTCCATACAGAAAAGTATGCCACCTATCTCTATCATGAGCTAGTTCTACCCAGTCCACCTCTTTACACCCTATACTTATCTTGAGCTAGTTCTACCCAGTCCACCTCATTACACCCTATCCCTATCTTGAGTTAGTTCTATTCAGTCCCTCTCATTGCACTCTATCCCTATCTTGAGCTAGTTCTATCCATCTATCCAGTCCACCTCATTACACCCTATCCCTATTTTGAGCTAGCTCTGTCCTGTCCCTCTCATTACACCCTATCCCTATCTTGAGCTAGTTCTGTCCTGTCCCTCTCATTACGTCCTATCCCTATCTTGAACTAGTTCTATCCAGTCCACCTCATTACGCCTTCTCTCTTTCAGGTCCACTCTAATGTTATCCTCCCATCGGGGTCTAGGTCTTCCCAATGGTCTCGTCTCATTGGGTCTGACCAGTCAATACCCTGAACAAGGTTCTAGAATCTCTCATTCGCGCTTCATGTCCTACCCACCGTAATCTATAATACTTGATTATTATAACAATGTCTTGCGATTAGTACAGGGTATGTAACTCATCATTATTTAACCTCCACCACTTTCCAGTAGCCTCACCCCACCTTTTTTTTAACCAAGTATCTTCCTACGCACCATGTTTTCGAACATCTTAAATTTGTTTTCGTCATCTAAGGTAAGATACCACGTGTTTCGAACTCATAAAGAACAACCGGTAAAATATTGTTTTATACAGTAGCGCCATGGCTTCTTTGGTGCTCACTGACAGCTCACAGCTGACTTCTGACAGTCAACATTTAGCTATATACCTAAATTCTGACTGTCAGAAGTGACAGCTGCTAAACACATGTTTTTGCAGATCATATGGTTCGGCGTAGGGCTACATAATTTGGTCTGGTAACTTTTTAAAGCTTTTAGCTGTCAGCTGTGAGCTGTCAGTTAGCACCAAAGAAGCCATGGGGCTACTGTACATTTTGAGTCTTGCAGTCCTCTAAAGCAGGCGAGATGTCAACAACTTACTGACAGAGTAATATCATGCATTTCCCGACCGTATTCTTTTTACTAATTTCCAATCTTATACCGTTAATGCTTGTTAAAATGGTTTTTGATTACACTCATTAACCATGTCAAATGATAAGTTGTGCGCATCTATCTATCTAAATTTTCGTCCTCAATTCGTGTTCTGATTACCGTAAGAAATTATATCACAAAAGGTATTTTAGTGTATTTTATTTAACACAAGGATAATCCCTTTTAAAGTAGATTTACCGGGAGATATAGAAACATTTAGGACGCGATATCGCAACGGGGATATTAGACCTGCAAAATTAATCATAATCTACAGTTCAATTTTCAGAGAAAAAGCTTTTATTTGACAACTATAAATAATTACTTTATTTACTCTCCCGAACGGGTAGTAAGAAGCGGTGCTAATAATAATAATATTTACTCTCACGTTTTCATAGGTCAGAACGCGAGGTCTAACGCGCTATTCTCGTAGTAGTCTAGACTACCGATGACACGTGGTTCGAATCTATGTCGGATGTACTGAAGGTGGGTTTCAAAATTATTATTTTTTACTATCCTCCGCGCAAATGCGGGTACACTTCCTATAAATATAACCTTTCCCATCCGTAAAATCTTCAGCGTAATTAAGTACATAAGCGTATAACCCAAATGGATAGTAAGACGTTGAGCTAAAAAAAAACCACTAATAATATAGATCGCAAAACTTGATATCTGTATTTTTTTTAAAGGCTCTTCCTATGAAAATTGGACTGTGTTGCTATTCATGAAAGCGAAGCACTCTCGGCGGAGTTTCTTGCACCAAACAGGGTATAATTTACCCTTGTTTTCTCTCACCGCATCGACTATACTTACACTTCCCTCACTAGTACAAGTGGAGATAGCATGCTTGTTGCACGGAACGGCTGGGGCAGTGGAATATTCCACTCGCTTCCAACGGGCTGAAGGAGGAGGGGGTGAAAAGGGAGGGGTTAGAGAGAGAGAGAGAAAGAGTAAAATAAATAGGGGAAGGGCTGGAAAAGAGGTAAGGGCTAAAGGCAGCGGAGAGGAAACTCCGGTAAAGTAATTCTTTGGTATCTTATATACGTAGAGCAAAAAAAAAAGGGAAAGGGAGGGGGGAGGTCCCCCCGACCCCCGTTGAATCTGGGATGCTATGGGCTGCTATCTCTAAATTCCGCACGCGCGATAAGTGGAATAACTTAACAAACAGGTTCAATCGCTAAGTTGTTAAAAAAATATTTTTTAACCACTTTTTACTATCCATAGAGGTTCTTTTTTTTTCGCTCACATAATTACACTAATAGGGTAGAGATTAGTAGGGATGCAAGGGGTAAGGTGTCAGACTTCTATTCTGGCGGCCGGGGTTCGATCCTCGGTCCCGGCATAGATTTATTTGATTACCAAACCCTTCCTTCACCTCTGACAAGACATCTTGTGAATGATTGGAATGCCAGGCCTCCACCGTGGTTCGGATCCCACGTTAAACTGTAGGTCCTCCATTTCATCTCACAATCACCCTACCATTACACATTAGCGTAAGTGCGTATAACCCGAACGGGTAGTAAGACGCGGTGCTAATAATAATAATAATAATAATAATAGTAGGGATGCACAAAAAAAATCCATTTTTGCAAAACATTGGTGTTTGGCTTTTGCGAATATTCAAGAACTATTGATTAAAATCTATGTTTGTACCGAAGCAATATTTAATTCATTTTAACAAAAAATGTTTTTTTGCTATAAAAACTGCAATACCTTTTCTCGTGTCCCCTACATTCCCACCTCAAGTGGACTTAATAATGACGTAATCTATTATTATTATTATTAGCACCGCGTCTTACTACCCGTTCGGGTTATACGCACTTACGCTAATGTGTAATGGTAGGGTGATTGTGAGATGAAATGGAGGACCTACAGTTTAACGTGGAATCCGAACCACGGTGGAGGCCTGGCATTCCCCACATTCACAAGATGTCTTGTCAGAGGTGAAGGAAGGGTTTGGTAATCAGATAAATCTGTGCCGGGACCGAGGATTGAACCCCGGCCGCCAGCACAGAAGTCTGATGACGTAATCATTGATGAGATAACTTAAATGACTCCGGGAATAAACTTATATGTATAAATACTTCAACTCACTATTTCAGCTCACACCGAAGAAACATCTCTTCCGTGGAATGAATTGGTTTGTGATCCCGAACTGCTTGGAACCGGCCAGTACCCCTAGTCAGGATTCAAACCCCGACTATCAGGTCACTACCTAACTCGAACAGGTGAGTTTGACGTTTAGTCAGCGTGCCCCACCATTGCAGGGTATAATTTTTTTCAGATGTAATGTAATGCTTAGTTTTAACGTGTCCTGACGATAAACATAATTATATAATATTTAATATATCAAGAGACAAATCTTATTTCCATGAAAATATATCCCAACCACTACCCTGATGACGTCATATGGTTAGGATGAAGTGAGAGAGAAGCTACAGTAGCCCCATGGCTTCTTTGGTGCTGACTGACAGATCACAATTGACAGCTGATGGCTTTGAAAAGTTACCAGACCAAATTATGTATCCCTTCGCCGAACCATATGATCTGCAAAAACATCTGTTTAGCAGCTGTCACTTCTGACAGTCAAAATTTAGGTATATACCTAAATGTTGACTGTCAGAAGTCAGCTGTGAGCTGTCACTCAGCACCAAAGAAGCCATGGGGCTACTGTATATACCTAAATGTTGACTGTCAGAAGTCAGCTGTGATCTGTCAGTAAGCACCGATGAAGCCATGGGGCTTCTGGATATACCCAAATGTTGGCTGTCAGAAGTCAGTTGTGATCTGTCAGTAAGCACCAAAGAAGCCATGGGGCTACTGTGTATACCTAACGGTTGACTGTCAGAAGTCAGCTGTGATCTGTCAGTAAGTACCGATGAAGCCATGGGGCTTCTGTATGTACCTAAATGTTGACTGTCAGAAGTCAGCTGTCAGTCAGCACCAAAAAAGCCACGGGGCTACTGTATATACCTAACTGTTGACTGTCAGAAGTCAGCTGTGATCTGTCAGTAAGCACCGATGAAGCCATGGGGCTTCTGGATATACCCAAATGTTGGCTGACAGAAGTCAGCTGTGATCTGTCAGTAAGCACCAATGAAGCCATGGGGCTACTGTATATACCTGAATGTTGACTGTCAGAAGTCAGCTGTGAGCTGTCAGTAAGCACCAAAGAAGCCACGGGGCTACTGTACCACGAGTGAGACGAGATGAAGGAGTAACCTTGATATATATAGATATAGATATATATATAGTTCTATTTATAGATTCATTGAACGCTTCCAGGCAGTTTGGGTTGCTCTCTCATACAGAACATACTTCAGTTCTTGTTGGTCTCAGAGACGTACACACATTAACATTTTTGGCTTGATGAAGTCCTGCCCCCCCCTCCCCCTAAACTCTTCAAAAAAAATTCAACGGAAATACTTTTTACTACGTTTTTTTTACAAAGTGCCAACATCTTCACCTCTTTTTAAAATATGACGCAACTTGCATTCACAAGATGTAAAGTTATTTCTATACCGCGTCTTACTACCCGTCAGTACTGTTCACATATTTAAATTAATGGGAAGGGTTGAGTAGTAAAAAGCCTCCTAGGATCCCGAGATTCGTTCCCTAACCTTCCTGTCACCAGGGGGCCCCTCGGTGTTCTTGGGGTAAAGTGCTCTCGCCTCAGGACCCCACGTTCATGGGTTCAAACCCGGCTGGGGGTCGACGGATTTTTACAGATTGATTAAAATCCGTAGCACAACTTCCTTCGGAAGGGAAATAAAGCCGTCGATACCGTGTAGATGATGGCATAGGCTCTTTCTTGCTCGCTCGTAGAAATCCAGTGCGGAAAGAAACAGGAAACTACCTCACTTTCAGGACTTTCCCTTTAGGACATGTTGCTTTCTCCCAGATGGTTCGGGCAGCACTAAGTGACTGAAGGGCTGAATGAATGGAAAGTACTTCAGGGTCAATCCTCGGGCTAAACACTCAAGGGTGATGTAGTGGACGCGAGAAAAGGTCAGTGTTTTTGCAGTTTTTTTAACACTTTTTTTTAAAAATCAAAATAAGAAATATATTACTCCAGTAGAAACGTTTAGTTTAATTTTCTTCACATGTTGATATCAACAGTTGTTGAATATCTGTCACGAGCATAGCGGCATCAAATGATAAACTTTTTAATTGAAAAAAAAAAAGTTGTCATTAAATTCCAAGGCATCCTTGACAGATATGCAAGAAATTTTGATGTAACCGTGTTAAGAAAATTAAACTCATATATTTGTACTCAAGAAATATTTTATCTAGTTTGACCAAAAATGTTTTTCTATAAAATGTTTAAAAAAACCTTTTTTCGAGTCCCCTTAGTTTAAAAGAAATGGACCAACAGACGTGTTATCCTACTTTGCAGCTAATTGTCATGTTATTGGAGCTGATACATTATTTTATGTACTTTTCTGGTGCCATCCAGTTAGATTCTCTTTCCTACCAATCAATTATTTATACTATATTAGCTAAATAAACAGGTACTGTACCTACAGTAGCCCCATTGCTTCTTTGGTGCTGACTGACAGCACAAAGTTGACAGCTGACGGCTTTGAAAAGTTAGCAGACCAAATTATGTATCCCTACGCCGAACCATATGATCTGTGAAAACATGTATTTAGCAGCTGTCACTTCTGACAGTCAAAATTTAGGTATATACCTAAATGTTGACTGTCAAAAGTCAGCTGATAGCTGTCAGTCAGCACCAAAGAAGCCATGGGGCTACAGTGCATTCCATTCACGATAGGAATTACTTTCTGAAAGGCCTTTTTTCCTACCAATATCTTACCATACAATAGATTTCTGGTAGGGAAATGAGTCTTTCTGAAAAAGATTCCTACGCTGAACAAACTTTAATTCTAACTTAGATGTTAGATGGGGCACGACATAGTATCGTTTGTTTTTGCGTAGAGCTGGGGCCAGTTTCATAGTCAGACTTAGTACGCCTAAAGTGCGGTGCTATACTAAATACAGGACAACACCTACCTAAACTCGAATGGAATGGGCCAGTTTCATATGAGAAACTAGGTAGGTGTCGTCATGTACTTAGTGTAGCGCCGCACTTGAGGCCTACTAAACATGACTATGAAACTGGCCCTTGAGTCTTACAATAATCTAGTATCACGCAGAGTTGGTATGAGCACATTTGATCTACTAACGGTTTGTCTTAGGTCAGGGCTATACAGGCGTAAATTTACTGCTTACAAAAGCGGGGTTTTACAGATATATTCCATTCACGGTAGGAATTACTCTCTGAAAGGTCTTTTTTCCTACCAATATCCTTCTATATAGTAGATTTATGCTAGGGAAAAAGGCCTTTCAGAAGTCAATTCCTACGGTGAATGGAATATAGAATGGCTTCTATTCCGAGCTGGCTATACAAGGGGTGATATTCCTGCTTTTGGACCAGCGACAAAATAACTGCTATGCAGCCATGGGATGGCTTCCCCCGCAGCCTTTCACTGCGCAGTTCACTAACAAAACAAAACTGCAAAGGAAGGTACGCTTCTCATAATATGTGTATGGGTTTATTATTAGTAATGTGAGGAATGCCAGGCCTCCACCGTGGTTCGGATTCCACGTTAAACTGTAGGTCCTCCATTTCATCTCACAATCACCCTATTTACACATTAGCGTAAGTGCGTATAACCCGAACGGGTAGTAAGACGCGGTGCTAATAATAATAATAATAATAATAATAATAATCATTATTATTATTATTATTAGCTCACTGTCAAATTCCATTACGCACTTAGGTATATTTAAGGTTGATACTAAAACATATTGTATCTACCTAGCCTGAATATTAATACAAATAAACTAAACTTAAACTATACAAACTAAAATCTTACAAAACTATGGGGAAATTCAAAATTAAACATAAACAAGCAAATTAGGTATATAATCGATTGGTTTTAAGGGGTCCACCTCGATATGCGAGAAATTGCCGCACAGATATTCAGCTCAAACACAATAATGAATTCTACGATGCGTTATTTCAAAATATGGTTCACGCCAAAATAAACTCTAATGATTCCAACAGGGCTCTTTTTCCTTAACGATCCTATATTTTGAATTTTATTATTATAAACAAAACGGGTGAAAACATGACACTAGCTCATTTTCAATGACTTTTTTTAAGCATATATGCAAAGCTATGAAACTAGGTTTGATAAAAAAAAAAGGGGGTGGGTCCTCTAAATTTAGTCTTCCTCAAAAAAATTACAATTTTTTTAAGATATCTGAGAACTAGTAGCGAGCTTCCCTCTTCACCTCGAGGTAAGAAGTTTCATAATATTTCTCTAGTCAGTTTAATGATAAATGGTGGTTGTAGGTGAAGGACGAAAGGGAGTATAAGAAGCAGTTCCGGAAAACTGTTCAGACCATTGTATTTTTTAAAGTCGTTTGGCCTATCAGCGATTGATATTTTCTCGTTGACCGAGAATGAGCTGTTAGTTTTTTTATTTATAAACGCGTATGGAGACACACAACACACACACACGAATGTTTTCAGTCTCCATCTTGGATGGAATCAGAATTCCTCTCTGAGCGCTGATTTTATTTGCGATCCGTGAGCAACCCTCGACAGTTTTTTTGAGTCATATGGATGGCACAGTCCGGTTGGTACATTCCGGCGCAGTCTGGATTTCACCGAATGTTCCCGCCAGATCCACGCCTCACCACCTCCACGTCGCGTTTAAAATAAGCCGACACTCCGTGTACAGCCGTAGAGACAAGACATGAGAAGTGGCACTCGAGTGTGACCAACCTGACGAAAGGGTATTTCCCTGTTTCTGACCCATATTCTTTTCGTAGCACGACGTAACCATCGATAGCCTCTCAACGACTTTCAATATTTCGCCAGACAATGGCGCATTCAGAAATCTACTTTTTACTGTCTCTCGACACCCCGGAGAGAGGAGTATTGTGATCGTCAAAATGATCGAACTCGAGATGTTGATAAATGTCAACGTTACATGGCACCACCTGTCTGTCTGTCTGTATATCCGTCTGTCTGTAGCTCGGGCCAGAGCCGAAACTATTTTACCGATTGGGTTAAACCTTGGTATATAGGATTTTCATAAGGTTCCCCCGTGGAGTTTTTGGAATTTCAGTAGCCCCATGGCTTCTTTGGTGCTGACTGATGTCTTTGAAAAGTTACCAGACCAAATTATGTATCCCTACGCCGAACCATATGTATCTGCAAAAACATGTGTTTAGCAGCTGTCACTTTTGACAGTCAAAATTTAGGTATATACCTGAATGTAGGCTGTCAGAAGTCAGCTGTGAGCTGTCAGTCTGCACCAAAGAAGCCACGGGGCTACTGTAACTATACAACCCTAAAATTAAAGGTAGTTTACTGATCAGGAAAAAAGAGAAAAATTTGATTTTCTCAATATCCACTCTAACCATTTTGATTAAACATTGTATCTAGACATTTTTTATCATTATAAACAAAATGGCAATTTTCAGTTTCTCATGAAAATAACTTTGAGGGTACTTTACATGTACAGAAATTTTCAATTTTGATAATATCTCTGCAACTATTTAATATACGAAATAACTTCTTATTGTAAAGTTGTAGTACTATTAAAGATAAAAATCTTTTATTTGAAGTATATTTTTAAAAAACCAATAATTTCTTAGCTCTAAGTAAATAAATATATTATGCTTTTTAATTCAGGTATTTGAAAATGAATTTGATTCTTATGCTATTTGGTGGACAAAGATATTTCTTTCTCAAATTTTAACAATGTTCCTAGTTTCTAATTCCATAGAGTAAGTAAGTAACAGTGTACATTATTTCATTTTATGCTCTTTGGTTTAATACTTCTACAAAAATGTATAGATCTATTATTTCGTTTCACTAATCAAACGAGTTTTTAGTTATTTGCTAGATTTATTGGTACTGAAATGGCCTCTTAATGGGGATGTATAGATGTCTGAACTATAGCCAATAAGATGTTGCACTTAGGTTAAAAATTGATACAAAAAAAAGGGCAGCTCTGATAGGTTCATGGCAGATCTGTATCGAGGAAGGGGGCTATGGGTAGATGAATTAAGAGAGTCCAACCCCTTTATTTTCCTTCCCTTTGAAAGTATTATGAATAATGTATTTTTACTCGTCCTCATTGTATATATTAGTAGCATAGAGAAATGTATACTACTAATCTATACATTGAGGACGAGTGTTATTCCTTTCTCTATGTTAGTAGTAACTTATTGGAGTAATAGAAAAATTTACAGCACCTACAACCCCTGAATTTGTTTTAACTTTAAATAGTTTCAATTGGGGGTGGGGGGAGGCGAAAGTAGTTAAAGCAGTAAAGAAAATCCTTGCCATGTCCTGCTCAGGGACTTCACCAAGAACCAATGCAGGAGGTAACCCTTTCTCCACCAAAAATAATATGGCTACGTTTCTGGTACGCGGACTAAATTTCAAGCACATCTGGCTAACCCCCCCCCCCTCCACCACCCCAAATGACAAGGAGGTTGGGGTATGAATCCCGGTCGGGTATATTGAAGGTGGTTTTCCCAAAACTGTTTCCCAATTTCTCTCCACACAGATGCGGGTGTATTTCATCTCAACTCAGCCGTCCTAAAATCCAGCCTAATAGTATGACTTATCCACTTCGGTGGCTTCATGGACTAACGCGCTACTGTCGTGTTAGACTAGACTGCCGATGACGGAGAGATCGAGGTTCGAATGTTGGCCAGGTGTATTGAGGGGTGGTATTTGCAAAAAGATTGTTTTTTTTTCCATTCTCCCTCTACGTAAATGCGGGAACGCTTCATGCGGTGCTTAAAATGACAATATGGTTGCATGTGTTTATCCCGGACGGGTAGTAAGACGCGGCGCAGACATTCTGACGTAGTGAGAGCGTCTTCTGGCGCCGGCCTTGCTCTAGTGTGGTGCATTCCTCATGAATGATGCCGTGCGTACCAGAAATAACAGCCGTGGTCGTCAGCTGTCTGCAGCAAGCTTATGAGCGAGAGTTGAGGAACAGTGAATCTACCTGCTTCGATGGCCTCATGGTCTAAGGCGTTACCTTCGTGTTGGACTAGACAGCTGATGACGGGGAGATGAAAGGCTCGAATCCCGGTTGGATTTACTGAGGAAGGGGTTTTTACAAAATGGTTTTCCACCCTCCCTCCAAGCAAATGTGGGTAAACTTCCTCTAAATTCAACCTTTCTTATCCCTAACTCATTGGCATAAATGAATACCCCGGTGGGTGACCTGGTGGTCTAGGGGTAAGGTGTCAGACTTCTGTGCTGGCGGCCGGGGTTCAATCCTCGGGCACGGCAAAGATTTATCTGATTACCAAACCCTTCCTTCACCTCTGACACGACATCTTGTGAATGTGGGGAATGCCAGGCCTCCACCGTGGTTCGGATTCCACGTTAAGCTGTAGGTGCTCCAATTAATCTCACAATCACCCTACCATTACATATTAGCGTAAGTGCGTATAACCCGAACGGGTAGTAAGACGCGGTGCTAATAATAATAATAATAATACCCCGGTGCAATAACAAAACAACTCATTTTTTCCCCAGGAGCTACAAAAATCTCTTAATAAAAATAACTAATGTGAATGGGCTTATGGGAAAAAATGTGATGGATTAAATAGACAAGCTATTATATTTGTTAATCAAGGTCACAGCTGCATATAAATATCATATTCTTTAAGTTGAAAAATGACACCTGGACATGGGTATCAAACCAGGGACCTTTGACTCAGTCAATTCTCTTAACCACTGAGCTACCGAGGAATCGTCCCGTGCTCAGGGCCATCCTTCACTCATATTTTTAAAGGAAGAGTCCGTGATGGACGTGAGAAAATCGTCGGCTACATATCCACGTCCATCACAGACTAAGCCTATACCTTAAAAAAGATATGAGTGAAGGATGGCCTTGAGCACGGGACGATTCCTCGGTAGCTCAGTGGTTAAGAGAATTGACGCACTGAGTCAAAGGTCCCTGGTTCAATACCTGTGTCCAGGCGTCATAAGGCCCGGGTTCAATTCCCGTGTCCAGGCGTCATAAGGCCCGGGTTCGATTCCCGTGTCCAGGCGTCATAAGGTCCGGGTTCGATTCCCGTGTCCAGGTATCATAAGACCTAAGTTATCACTAATATCAAGTTTACAAGACAATTATTATAGTGAAACCACTTTTGGCCTTGCCATGTATCAAACCCAAGACTCTTTTTACTCCGCAGGCACACATGTTACCGACTGGACCGGTGCCGAAGAACATAAGAGATTTTCCATCCTCAATTCAGGTTAATGCTGTGAAATGTTAGTCTACATTCGACACTGCTCTAGTAGCCAGAAGTCCTATTAATAGTTGGCGATAGGATCAATACTAATGACCTGAGACGTAGTATGATGTTAATAACTTATTGGGGGTAGGAGCACATGGCTGGAGGATGCGCACGCATCATCGTGACGTTACATTCACATGGCGGGCACTATTAATAGTACGTATGTTACCAGTGGCGCTCCCAAGACCTCAAACTAATTTCAAAAAACTTGCCGGCAAAATAACGATCCAAATAGCTTCCAGAGGCATCAAATTTAAAAAAAAAACTGATGTGCGAGTAGGCCTATTATTCCAAAAACCTTGTAAATCCATATAATTTTCAAAAATATGCTTGATTAGGACCATACCAAATGGATTCTAGGGATGTATAATTTTTTAAAAAAAACCTATGTACAGACCATTTCAAATAGCTTCTAACCAATAATATCCTAGATATTATTTCTGTTGTCAAAATCCCTTTTTATCAACTAATACAAGGCCTACAGCGATGATTAAGGTATCAGTGGATAGGATTTTTTACCGACCTCTGACATAGCATACTCAGCTTACGTTAAAACACATTGTTTGTTTAAAATTTAAGTTAAAAGAAAAACCTAACAATATTTTTTTATCAATTGGCGAAAATAAACTCTCTTTGCTATTTTGTGTATACACTTCGCTTTTAATTTCAACAAACCAACAAAAGACCACATTTTAGGGGGAGGGGAGGGTAGGTTGAATGTGTGAAACTTTCGTACGGGTTTACTGGTATATTTAATTTGACTTGATTTTTTTCCACCACGTTTTTTGAAAAATGTATTCAGATCATTCGGAATTTTGGACTACTGGGTTTTGGTCTAAAGGTTTTTTTTACTGTGGTAACAATATACAATAAAAAAACCCATTAAATCTATAGTAAAATGTTATCAATATTAACCGCGAAGAAATGTTAAGACTTTTCTAAAACGGGAGGTAATTTACATACACGGCCCTAATTCTGCTCTCGCAGACATAGACAGCTGTGCTAAAACCTTTCGCTGCTGACATTTTCAAGTCAGTTTGTACGAAGAACGTGACTTTAGGGTAAAACATATTCCATGGTGGAACGAAATAAGGACAGTGGCCGTCAAATTCCAGTGTCCGGGTCTGGTTTGGTCCGGTCACTAGGAATGCACACGTTATTATTGTCACTGATAACCGCTTTCCTGACGACTGACGAGCATGAGGTTAATCAATAAGCGTTGAACGTCATTGTGTTTTTTTATTGGCCGATGTGATGAATCGAACGACTGGGAAATTTCCATTCGACCAAGAGACGCGTCCATTAAGTTTGTCCCCATCATAATTTTAAAAAAAGAAGTCAAAGAAGTGGATTTTATAATTATCTCTGTCCACATGGTATGTCTGTCTGTCTGTCTGTCTGTCTGTCTATCTGACCCTGGCCACAGATCTGAAACGCTTTTAGGGATTTTGTTAAAACTTTATATATATGCTATAGGATACCTCAAAGCTAGTTTTTACTAATTTAGTTATTTTTTTAATATCAAATATTTCGAAAATGGCTCCAACGATTTTGTTTAAAACGTATTTCTGGAAAGTGTTTGCCATGACAAATAAAACTGCATAATTTTTTGGGGGAGGGGGGGGGATATTGGTTTAAAGGTAAACTAACTGATGACTTTTTTTTTTAGTTTGAATATTTTAAAAATGGCTCGAGATTTGGTTCAAAATGGGTAGGCCTATCCATTAAGTTTTTTTTACATTATAAATAATTATATATGTATATGTTTTTTTTAAATTTTTTATAGTAGTTAACAGAAAACTGATATTTATAAAATATGATTTTAACAAAATACTGTAGCCCCAACCATTTTCTTCAAATTCGGTATCGATCGGGGGAATATTTGACTCTGTGACTTATTGGCAAAAAAATAATTCTAAAATTAAGACTTGTACTGTTGCATTTGCTTCCTTCCCTCCCCCCCGGTTGGTTCCATGAAAATATTCGTTTCAACTTTGTGGTCACACAAACTCTAAATGTTTTGTTCACGCGAGTTTTACCAGCTTAGCACAATAAAACATATTTTACTGTGCAATTTAGCGGCGGAGTTGGGCTCCTTCATGCGTGAACAAAAGCAGCACAACAGTTTATTTACAGTTTTGTGCAACAGTGGAGACAGAACAAACGAAACTTCTCGCTCGAAAGATTTGGAAGAGACCGAAGAAAAAAAAAGTAACGTAAGCAATAATAAGAGCTTGCGTGACTTTTTGAAAGGCTACCGTAAAGTTACCACCATCGACGTAAATATTTCATTTACGAGCCTACCGAAAAGGAGTGAACCAATCTCTACCTACATCGGTGTACGGGTAGGCAAAGCTTGTGGCATAGTTTCAAATGCACCCCCTTTTTTTAAATCTAGCATGACCTGAGGAAAATAATCTGCGACGTGTCAAATGCGCGCGCACCAACATAGAAGAACTTGGAGAAGTCAAATACAATCACACTAACACGTCTTTATGAATTAATCTGTGACGTGAAGTTTATTTAATCCTTGTCAACGTGGTAGGAGTAAGTCAATTTATTTCTATACTAGACCCTT
>CABFVX010001356.1:152563-170825 GCA_902151425.1 Timema shepardi | reverse complement strand
CAATCTACAAATTAATTCATCTTCAATATGGTCTGAAATCTTATGGACTCGATCAGATATGATGTTGTTGGAACACTGGACTGCTGAAACTTTCTTCGCTGCGTCTTCTCCAAGTACGCAGCTGACGATTTCTGTCATACATGGTTTTATTAAATTTTCTGCAATCGTGTGTGGTTTACCAGCACAAGCAATTCTGTAACTTAGCAGGAATGATGCTTCTTTTGCGTTTTCATTATCTCTTTTTACATATCTGTGTAAAGCAGCCACACCAGATTTATTTACTTCTTTGTGTCTTTCAAAAAAACTTCAGCTTTTATCCTTCAGTTGCGGGTGGTTGGTTTCAAGGTGTCGTTTAAGTTTTGCAGGTGCCAAAGAGCTATTAAACAGAATTGTGTTGCAAATAACACATTGTCCATCCGGATTTTCAGCAATTCCTACAGGAATAAATCCGAATCCGTTAGTTGGTGTACTTTGTCGGTCTCGCCCAGGACAAGTCTTCCGTATTTACCGTACCCTGGAATAAATGAACAAACATTAATAATAACAAACAACAACAATAATACCCATTAATAATAAACCATCAAAACATTAAATTAAATACACATTAATAAACAAAAATTAAGAAATTAATGCGTGTAAGGTGAGTAAGCCAACAGTTATTGGCCAGACTGTATTAACAGATTGACTTTAATAATAATAAATATAACTTTCTTACAGAAAATTCAGAAACAGCTTCTTCTGAAATATTTTCAGTAGACTCTGCTGGTGAACATGATACAACAATATTTGCCACTTGCGTGGCGCCCCGTTTTGAGCCAATTGTCCATTATCATAAACTGAAATAACAAATAGAAAAAATACTCATAAGTGGGTTAAAATTTTAGCATAATTGCATTTTACATATTTAGGTAGAAATAAGAATAACTTTGATTAAATTAATGATTAGTTAGAACAAAAAAATAAAACTCTAAAAAAGGAACATTTTTATAGCAGCCTATAACTTTGAAACCTACCATTCATTTCACAGAAGTCGGTTCGTTACAGCTCTACTACCAATAATCAAAAACCTACCTGCGGACATCGAAAATTCCAGATTAAAACAATCTCTTCTCTTTACATCAAATACGTAAGTAAAGTTTACGTCGTAAACACGTGCAGTCTTATCGCGGTAACTGACTCGACTGGTGTGGGGCCGTAACGTCTGCGCATGCGCTGGCTCGACAGGCGTGGCGCCCCCGCCACCCCGCTCTGCCCACGCTGTTTGATATGTTGTTATGACTGTTATCTACAAACGTTTTAGTTAATTCTCGGAAGGTACTCGGAACCCCAGGGTTCCGCGGAACACCTTTTGGGAAACGCTGCTCTAGACCACCTTGATGAGCAACTCTTTTACTTTTTAATTTCACGAGACACAGTGAAATAATCGCTAAAAGTAATACTTGATCCATGGTGTCTATGAAACTCGGCAAAAGACGGCAGCTAAAAACGTATATGTGGGGACATGGGTTATTGGTCAGTTTTACCTGATCGTCTTAACTGATCAAATAAAACATATGATAAGATGTTATGTGTAGACCAGGCTTAAGACAGAAACTTGCAGAACTGATGTGAATAAGCACTTTTATATAATTACTAAGTGCTAGGCTTTGAGCTAAATTTAAAGTGTGACTAGGGCCTACTAGTTTTAAATATTGGTAAAATTTAATATTTTTTTAACAGTTTCTTACCTGCCCCGTAAGGGAACGGTGTGTTTAAGTAAAGTAATGTAGTAAAACAGATGATATTGCAACAGATATTAACTAATTAGGTTTACAAGACCAAAATAGAACCGCATTCCAACAAATAAAGGTTTGTTTGGATGTAATGTTTCGTTAGGCTTATTTAAACCAGATTAACAAAGTTGTGGTACACATTTGTGCAAGTCTATATTATACCCTTCAGCTAGTGGTGTAGGGCAAGAATTTTAAAGCTTAAGTTATTAATCCATTCAAACTATTTATTTGTGCTGGTGCAATGGGTTAATACTATTATACATTTTGTATCAGTGCAATACAAACAAATATTAGTAATATAAATTGAATCATTTCCTAATGGCTTGTCATGCATAATAAAACAGTGATATGGAAGGAAGACAACCTGGAAGGATAGTTAGGTTATGCCTTGACAGGAACAAACACACTTCTCTTCTTCACTCACTTTTTACTGTGTGTAAGCGAAAAGAAGTTTGAAAAGTGAATTAGGGAAGAAATGAGAAAAGTGTGTGTTCCTGCTAGGCCTAACCTAACTATCCTTTCCGGACGGCTTCCTTCCTTATAGCTTACTTTATATTATTATTATAAATAAATTCAAATAATAATAAATATACTAGCGTTTCTCAAAACAACTGGTTTTCAGAGTATCGTGGGTTCAAAGTCTGGTCAGGGGGATATTATATTTCTCATTTGGAAAATGTTTCTAAATATGCCAGTAGTTTACAACCTGGGGGTCACAGCAAGTTCTGAGTGGGGTTGCAATGCTTGTTACATTTTAAAGTGATCATAGGGAGGTGCTAAATTTAAATATAAATGCAAGTTGTTTAAAATTAAAAGAACTGTTAAGTTGCTTTAAGTTAGTTTGCTGTAGTAGTTTCGTGTAGAGGTGGGTATCACTGCTAGCACAACTGCCAAAATATCTACTGGTATAATTTGTGTCTTATTTACATTTGTATAGTCATTATATAAGACATTTATAATAATTAAATCAAACACGTGGGCTTCTTGTTACATACATTCGGTTTAGTCAGTGATAAGTTCAGCATTCAAATCCCTACCAGGGTGCTGGGGGTGAGTGATTTCCTAAACGGTTTCCCCCTTATCCTTCCAGGCAAATATGTACTCTGAGTTCTACCTACCTCATAAGTTCAATTAAATGCTGATAGTCTAGATGAGTGATTCAGTGAAAAAATAAAACTGGAATATGAGCGTTTGTAGGTGATGATCTCAAAAGATAAAAATTGGGGTCAAACCCCGCAAAAGCTTGGAAACCAGTGTATTATACGAGTACTTATTGTTATGTTACAAATTTTCAATCAGAGAGGTCACAATTAATAACAGCACACAAAAATAACATCTTTGTTCTTCTACGTTTTAGCAAAGGTTGCTATGGGAGTGTGAAATATTTTATTTTTAATAATGTTTTCAACTAAATACCTTAGAAGTGAATTAATTCTTTAAACTCTAAAACTCAATGAAACACAAAGGATACAAATAGACTCCAAGTTAAGCACAAGAGTGGAACTGTCTACTTTTGATTCTAACTTGAACCATTTAGTTAACAAGCATCATCTCACTAAGCCTGGCTGATATTATCAACGAGTTTGCTTTCAAAATATAATAGAATTGAAATATTTAACCTTTGTTGTAGATTAATTTAAATTAGTTGAATGGACATGAGAATTGAACCTGGAACTTCTGGCAATGGTGTTCAAAACTGTGACTCATCAAAATGAGCTGCACAAGTATATGCGTGAATAGGCTTCTCTTGGCAGGCCATCAAACGTGGGTTGTCTGAGGAGTGTATCCGTGTGTGGTACCTAGAAAGTGAAACAAATACTACAGTAATATTAACACAGAGGGTGTATGCTAGTTACAGCATGTTTGTAAGGATTAGTTCACATTTCAATTAGTTGAAACCCACCTCGGTGGCGTAGTTGGCTGCTGAGGACGGGGAGATCGAGGTTCGAATCTCGGTCGGGTGAACTGGGGGGGTTCCTAAATGGTTTTCCACTCTCCCTTCTTGCAAATGCGGGTTCAATTCATCTAACTCAACCTTTCCAATTCCTAATCCATTAGCGTAATTAGTACTTAAAGCATATAACCCGAACGGGTAGTAAGACGCGGTGGAAAATATTATTATTATTAATTAGTTGAAAAATGACTCCTGGACACAAGAATCAAACCAACGCTGAGTCAAAGGTCCTGGGTTCGATTCTTGAGTTTAGGGGTCATTTTTCAGAGAATTTAAATATAATATTATAGGCCTAGTGTTTATTTCTTATTCCCACAAACAATATCAAACAAATCACATGACTTAAAATATTACCACCTTTGAACTCAATACGGCTGTAGACTAGGCTGATGGTATTCTTAAAAATAAGATATTGCCTTTTAACATTTACAGTGAATTTTATTTGTTGAAATACATTTCCATCATCAAACTAACACATGGCTTTTTGTTCTGTTTTATTGTACAGTGTCTTACTACCCATTCAGGTTAGTATAATTATTTTTACAATATATCGAAATGATTAGCCTAAGTCATGAAACTATTGTTTCTATGATTGTTATAGTGGGAATAGTACACATAGAGGTTGTAATTCTACAATCTAGCCTATACACACAAAAACACCAAAAGGAAACTTCCAATGGTATAAAAACTAGTATATAAAATAATTGTTGTTAGGTAGCTTAAGAAATTAAGACAGTATGCCCAAAGGCCTATTTTATTGAAAGATATTTCAGGATCCCACAATTTCATGAAAAATATATTGCTTACACCTGTAAGGTTAGGTTTTGTTCGGTTGGGATTGTTTATAATAATACAAATGTTAGCTATATTGCTTATAATAATAGGCCTACTTTTAGTGGCATGTTGTGACATAGGCTACTTTTAAATATTTACCTCCTAAATATACTTCAGGGAGTTTTTTATGTTTATAATTAAATAGGCCATCAATTTCTCTGGTCTTTACCGGAATTGTTAATTTTTTTTCTTTGTCAGATTAGGATAAATCTTATGTTTTCTAGCAATTAAAGAAACAAGCGAAGCAAATTTACGATGATAACAAAATGAATAATTTCAAAAGATTCTAAATCGTTTAAAAAATTCTTAGAAAACTTACCATATTATTATGCGGTCCTTTGAGTTGTACTATTCTATTAGGCCTTTTTCGTAAATTTCTTCTTATAATAATATTCTAAAAACAATAGTTAGTCAATTATTTTATTCATACTTGAAATGTTATAAAGATCAGGTTAAGTTTGAATTGGTTTATTTTAGTTGAAAATATCCATTCATGCACAGAAAGATATGTTGTGATCTAACACAAGGAACTTTTTTTGGAAAATGTTTGTTTATCATTAATATGTTTATCATATTATTATGGTTTTGGTGTTGCAAATTATAAAGTTATATTGTGAGTATATATGCCAAATAGCAACTGGCTGAATTAGGTAAATTTATAATAATTTTCTTACATATTTATTTTGTTAGGTTTTTCATAAAGTTGCTTCTGTTTATGTGTTTAAGTGCTGGAAAACATAACATTTATCATAATTTGACAAAGAGAAAAAAAAGCATTGCTACCAGTACTTAGTAAGGAGGTTAGCCAGAATTCTTCAAATTTTAGCCAGTGACTGTTCACACGGCATTTGTGATTGCATTAAGTATTTAAAAAAGAACATGGTGTTTTTGCATTTTTTGTAGAAAAATAATGGTTGAATGATTTGAAAAATATTAGTATTTAATATAAATAGTTTCTTAATCAATCATTCCTAAATATTATGAAAATATATATATTTTTTCCAATCTTTTAATATTCTTTAGAAACAGTTGCAAACTTTGGGGTTTAACATCCTGTAATGATATTGATTTGTATTAATCTAAATTATGTAAAAAGTCATGGATGAAGGTAATTTTTCTTTAAAGCAATATAGGTAGAGTATCCTTTTAAGATTCATCCATGAAGAAACATGCGATTCCCAGAAAATATGTGAAAAGGATCTCCCCCTAAAGTATATTTTTTATACCATCTTTCCTGGTAAAAGAGCAACTGCGTTGCTTCTTGTTAAAGGGAACAACTTCATAGTATTTGGCATAAGACGACATTTATCTATACCAATAAGAAGCTAGCCTTCACAAAACCTGTCGCCAGGACTCTTTCTATTGGTTAGTTTTTACACTTTTGAAAAGGGGAGAGAAATGCAAGGGGTATGTCATATATAAACCATTGTGTGTATGTTTATGGCATGATGAGGATGATCTCCGGCATCTCACATCTACACTGAGATCACGCTCACGCACGAGTCAGTCACAGTCTAACACATTATAATATAAGTCACTTCAATATCACAGGTGTGCAGTTATATAAAACATTTAATTGAAATATGTGCAAGTAATTTACTGGTGTAATTAAAATAAACCGTGTGTGAAATAACAGCCATCAACATTTCTCTTTCTTTAATAATATTAATACCGATTTAATTAGTGCTCGAACACGGGGCTATAGACAGCTGATTAAACGGTATCTTTTCCGTACAGTGGTGATAGGCGCTCGATAACGGAGCTTAAGACAACCTAAAATCATCACAGCAATAACAGGGAATTAATCCGCAGTGAATCAATCAACGCCCGAAGCGGGGAGATTGATCACATAGTTTTTATTATTGACGCCCAAAGAGAGGCGCGAATAACCGATAGAATTACAATCCTTCAATTATAATTATTTGTTTGTTTTCAAGCATTTAACTGTTTTTCTTACTGCAACCTTTTTTTTTTAATTGTCCAGCAGATGAAGTTTTTGTGTTTACAACTCAAAAGTTTTACAAGAAAAATTGATCATTTAAGACGCGTTCTATTTCCTGAAATTGTATTCAATAAGTTGTGAAAAGCAGATCTTGTACAAGTTTTGGTGTTCACATGACGCCATCTTCAGGCTGCAACCTCTTGTACAAGTTTATGTACAAGAAGTTGTGTCGTCTGTACCGGGCTTAAAGATGAGTAGACAGGGGGTAAGTACCTTGACAATATATTAATTACCTATTTCATGCCATACCCTCCCTTTATGTTTTGAAAGGGGAAAAGAGGGGTAATTACTTCAATTCTAGTCGTTACCTTTCAGGCAAGAGAAGTCGTAGCTTGACTGCTTGCATTTTTACCTGAAATCTGCAGCTTTTCCTCCAAAATCTATGACGTCACAAATAATAACTACACTAGCTAGAGCAATGGGATGAAAGTCGGACAAATACTGACTTTCAACCTCCATTATATGGACTAGTGCATGTTTTGCATGCATGTTAGTCACTGCTATATATGGGCATTTTTTTCAAACCCACTGATGCTTGAATTACATTTAAATGATAAACAGGAGAATATTTTTGCAAACATAAAATAAAATAATTACATATCTTCTTGCCCACACCTCGGGACCCATTGTGTGAGTGTTGTATATAAATGAGTGTCATATATTCTTTAAGCAAAAAAACAAGATAACAAATTTCATTAAGATTGAAGGACATTAAATTGTTTACCCTTTTATGTCCCTAAAAACCGTTTCACTCAATTCTAGAAAGAAAACATCATTTAAAATTAGATACATTCACCCAAGATATCAAATGTATTTGAGATTGAAGGGAATGCGATTTCTCACCTCTTTCTACCTCTCTCTCCACCCTATTAGCAGACAGAATTTGAAAAACCCTCAAAATTATCTCACCCAATTCTAGAAAGGAGTCTTCATTTAAAAAGTATCGAATCAATGTCTGCTGATTCAAAAGATACATCGGTGAATTTTGAACATTTTCAAATTCCTTTTCCACCTCTAAGACGGGATGCACACCAGGGAGATATGATACATATCGTAAGGTTTGTAAGTTGTGTATTAAAGTGACATGCTCTGCTAGTCTCTTCGCTCAGTGTCCTACAATATTTCAAGGTGATGACATGTTTGGGTCAAGCCAAGTTGTAGAAACATTCATTTCTTTAATCAATATGGTGGAAAAAGATTATGGAACGATACACGTCATAAAGAATAGAGTAAAACTGATATGACAGATTTTGTCTGGAAGACCTTAGTGTTAGATAGTTCTCTTGAAACTACTGCGGAACTGTGTCACACATTAATTAAACTACACAAACTCGTGAACACCGCCAAGCCATAAAATCCATCCAACAAAATCAGAACATCCTTATACTACCGGCCGACAAAAGATCTACGACAGTTGTAATGAACAAAGATGATTACATCTAAAGACACCAACCATTTTCTCCAAAAACTCAACAACCTTTACCTCAAAGCACCATACTTGTCACCATCGACGTTGTGTCATTGTATACTAACATTCCTCATGTTCATGGCCTGGCTACAGTGGAACGTTTTCTCGACAAGCGTCCGATCAATACCACACCTACATCATCATTTTGTCTGGATTTCACTAAATTTATACTAGAAAAGAACAACTTTCAATTCATGGATCAGTAATTCATTCATAACCAAAGGTACAGCGATGGGTACATGATGGCACCTTTGTATGCCAATCTATTCATGGGCAAACTGGGAAAAACATTTCTTGACTGCCAAACCAACAAACCAAAACCACCTTGAAAACCTGCAAGAAACCTTTAAAGAGAGACGATAACCCAAACCTCTCATTAATAACTTACTCCGACTTGCTGAAACTCCACAACCACCCAAACCTGAAAAACCAGATACCATACTTCTAGTGACTAATTACTATCCAGGCCTATAAAAGATAAACAAAATATTAGCTTCGGGTTTTCACATATTGGAAGCATCCAGCTGTACCAACAATTTTCTAAAAAAAAAACCTGTCCTTGTGTATAAATAGCCTCCATAACTTAGAAATCTTCTGGTACACCCTAAACTTGAAACTGAAAATGACACAACCTTCATTCAACCACAACAAGGCTCTCAACCTTGTAACAAAACAGCTTGCAAAACCTGCCAAATACATCATCCAGCAGTCACTTTCTCTAGCAACATAACCAACTCCATCAAAGGCAGTCACACATTTGAGTCCAGTAATCTGATTTACCAACTAGAATGTCAACATGTACTGCACAATATGTTGGCCTCACCAGTTAAACTCTCTGTAAACGAATGAATGGACACCGCCATGACACCAATATTAAGAAACCAGAAAAACCAGTTTCAGCACACGCCTCCACTCATAACCTCAACTTTGAGGACTGCTACACTGTCAAGGTTTTAAAATCATTCCACAAGACACAATGCAATATGTCTCAGTTAAGAAGATTGGAACTCACACATCAATGGATCACAAAGTCTAGAAAACCACCCAACCTAAATATTCGCTGATTTTAACCAAGAAACTACACCAGAACCACCTATCATCCATAGAGTAATAGAGAAACATTCAGGGAATTTCAACTTCACCAGAGAAGTTTTCATCCTTACCAATCAAGTTGGCATTAAATTATATCAAAAATATAATAAAGGTTTTTGTCATATTGTAAAGAGCCTGGCTCACTTGGATCAGCTATTAATCGTCAAGGAAGTTTGAAAATTACTTTATTCTGGAATTGACACACAATTAAAGTAATTGCCAACTGTCGGTTGTTGCTTTATATTTGTTTTGTAATTCCATGAATTTATTGTTTGCCGGTGGTGTTGGTTGTTTAACTTCCCCTCACCGAAAAGAAACCCGCAGAACAGTAATAACTACTAGTGCTTGAAAGTATTGTGGCAGACTTGCAAACTGCAACAATTTTTTTTGGAGATCAACTACTGTTCAATCTTAACATAGATTTGAAGCTTTTTTGATTATTATGTAGAGAATAAATAATAACAAAAAAGTTTCCATTTGAAGGGGGAAAATAATTATTTTTTTCTAAATATACACACTTTAATAACCAAAACAAACGGTACACAACTTGTTAATATTAACATTTTAGAGAACATAGAACAAAAATGTGCAGTACTAAAACTGTCTTTTATATGCCTGTTATTTGGTTTTAACTCTGATATTATTGCCCTGTGACTCAGCACTACTTTAATAGCAGTAGTTAAACATCTTAAGTACAGTATTGAATAATTACCTACATCACATTTGCCACGCATTTCAAAAACTTATTGAATTACTTAACATTTTTTCATCTATATAAAATATGTATAACAAAAGTATGATCAAAATAAATAATATATGGTTCTGAAAAAGATTGGTAAACAAAACAATATATTCAAATATATTGTAAATAAACTGATATGTATCCAATTTCTCTTATTATAAATTAGGTTAACATTGAATAAAGCGTGGTAGCTATCCAAACCCCAAATATTGTGTTTTTAGGGCAATATTTACAAATAAGGCTTTCAAAGCTTTAAAAGACCAGATCAGAATCCCAACATAAACACATTAATGTGACTTTTAAAAATCAATACAGATTGGTCAATTAGATTATTTAGAACTTTAAAAGTCCTCAAACAAACTTAAAACAAATGGTTGTGGAAATGCGTTGCATGTAGTAGTCCAGATGTTAAAAGCACTAATAACATAGATATTTTAATGTAAATTTAAAATTAACTTTAGATTTCCTTTTTGGCATATAGTTGCTGTGTTAATATATTTATCTCATTAACAAATACAAGAAAAAGCATCAATAAAGTATTATTAAATACTTTTCATGTTAACATTGTCTAAAATAATTATGTACAAAGCTTCCCCATCCATCTCTCCTCCCAAAGATGTTAATTTTCAAAACAGAAAAGCCTATTTATTTTAATAATAACTATATAAAGATAAAAGTTTATTTTTAGATTCTTTGTGGAGGTGTTAAAATTTTCTTTAGCAAACCATCAGTATCAAACATGTAGTTTCACTAACATGGTATTTTCTACAAATGGAAATGGTAAACATCAATAAAAGGTAAATACAAATAGGCTTTTTGGTCTTGACTCTATCAGTTCTCTTCCATCCCCTTCCCTTTTTCATGGAATTATTAACCATTTAGATTTATTCTAAATATCCTAGCTCCTCTACCCTCCCTTTTAAACTGTCTTTTAACATATAAAAACAATACTTTTTTAAAAGTAATACTACCACGTTTAGAAACACGTAGTTACTTTTTCTTTTATACAAGTTATCTTTTAAATTTATTTATTTATTCATTTAAATATGTTTTGACCCTGTTGAATGAAGGCTAGTATTAAACCTGTGTGTCTCCTCTAACCACACATCTTAACAACTGGAATTACTTGCCAAACTAAACCTCTAGTTACAGTTGTACTCAGGAATAGTGTTTGCAAGATTCCCACCTAAACCAAATTAAAATATTTCTTCATTACAATAAAAATAAGCACTTTGAAGTGCTTCTTTCAGATAAGTATTTCCTTACAAAGATGCAGATATAGCATGGTGATATTTCCACTTTTGGCAGAAAAATTAATAAATATGTATAACAAATGTTAGTAATAATTTTGATGTTATTTTACTGCATATTTTATCAAATAATGCAATAATATGCACTAGACCTTGCGTATTCCATATGAAATAAAAGTAGAAACACAAAATTAATATTAGCAAGGAAATTGTAGATCACAACCGGTTATTAAACAGACTGAGTTAATAATTTTTTTATTAAATGTCAAATTAAATTTGATATACTTGATTTTTTTCTATTTTTAGAAGAGGTTAATCACCACAAGTTACTTAAATATGCATCCTCATAAGACATTAAAAATATATCTGAAATATCACATTTTACACCAAATGTAATAGGCATGAAGTAACAACCATTTAAAAAGCTAAATTAATTTACTTCATTGTTATGGTAGAAAAATAAGTTTCAATCAAGGGCATAGAAAGCTAATTTTTCTATGGGGTGAGGGGGAGGGGGAAGAGGGGTGGCTAGGAAATTTTCCTTTCAGCTAATAAAAGTTTTTACATGTATACCCCTTTAGGGTGATCTATCATATTTCCAGGAGTCGGGACACCTCCAGCCCCCACCCCCTTTCTACACCCTTAATTGCAATCCAAACATAAAATTTTTCAATACTGCGATGTAGTGTCAAACCAGCATCTTTTGTGTCTTTAATACAAAGGAAATTAGAAACATAGAGGTAAAATCATATATAAAATAAGTTTTAAGTGATATTAATATCATATTATTTTAGTCAAGAGTACACAAATAGATGTGTTTTTTGTTTTGTAATGAAATATGTAAATTTTTATCAAGCACAAATCCTGTGATAGTGTAAATAATGAGTCCTAGTAGGTCTGATATTATAAATAACAGAATTAGTACAATCTGGTTTATGCCTATGTTTTTTTAAGGGGAAAACGCATATTTAAAATACAAGTCATTGAAAAATGACCACAATTTCACACATTTAAAAAATGGGAATAATTGATATTAATTTAATACTTTTTACCTAGAATACAATTAATTAGAATAACTAGAATACAATTAATAAAAAGTAATAGTTATTTTGCATTTAACTAATTTGTTTGAATTTGAACTCATAATAAGCTAAAACATTCATATTATCAATCCATATATTAATGAAAAACATTGTATTTAATATTTAGCACCGCGTCTTACTACCCGTTCGGGTTATACGCTTTAAGTAATAATTACTCTAATGGATTAGGAACTGGGAAGGTTGAATTAGAGGAAGTGAACCCGTATTTGCGTGGTGAGAGAGTGGAAAACCGTTTAGGAAAAACCACCCCCAGTTCACCCGACCGAGATTCGAACCTCGATCTCCCCGTCCTCAGCAGTCGAGCTGAACACGACAAGCGCATTAGCCAACTACGCTAGAAAAACATTGTAAACATTGTATTGTATACATGAAATAGTTATAAAAATAAAACTTATAATCCTTCAAGTAAATATCCTTAGCTCAGTTGGTAGCATGTCTGTCTACTGAGCTAAGAGTCCAAGGTTCGATTCCTGGCATGACCGAAAAATGTATCATTGGTGAAATGTGGGTTTACCCTTTCACAGCAATGAATTAATGGTCGAAGACTGGACGTTGTGCCCGTCCTAGTCTCAATTTAGATTATAAGGCATATGAAACTATGGTTGGCCTAGCAAGCCGGTAGCGGGAAATATGTCTTTAATAAAAAAACTGACCTGGACAATGGGCTGGAAATGGTAATGAATGTAAAGTAGACATCCTAGAGTTTATTTTATCAGACAAGCTGCAGGCGGTAGTGAATACATGTATATTTTCAGAAAAATGTGTAAGGAATTTGTATATATTTCATTTATCAAACTATGTAAACAAGCTGAGAATATATATATATATATATATAAAAGAAAATTATTACTAGATTAGTTTGATTTGTAAATTAATAGGTGAATTAAAATAATGAGGTTAACCTTTTGTAGGAAATATATATAAGTGAAGATAATATCTATACAATATATAAATGTGTTGTGACTAAGGATCTTCAAGTCCACGCTTCATTAATTTGAGTTAAGTAAAAGTCTAATAAATATATAATACTAAAGCTTAAATATACAAATAATAGTTAATTATTTATTAGATACAAATTTAAAATGGTAATAATATTAATCATTTTACAATAAACAGAACATGGTTTCAATGTTAATCCATATATTTATATATTTTATTATAATAAGAATAATTTGTGTTATAGTAAATAATAAAATTAGTTTTAAAATTAACTTGTGTCAATTGGTAAATGAAAAATGAATTATTCAGTGATTGTGATATTATTTAAGTATTATGATTTAGTTATCTTCCCATCTGGAGCGCAACTATTTATTTGGTGCTAAGCTTGATTCTATCCGAGAGAAACAAACTTCTTCCTAAAATCAAGAAAGAAGTTGAATTTTTTTAACATGCATACTACACTTTTGAAATAAGGTATACTCGATAAAGTTTAGCACTAATATAATACCAGCTATTCAAGGACATTCCTGTTTATATCTCCTTTATCAATGTCTCCTAGCCCTCTCTATTCAACAACCAGTTTTCTTAGTTGTTGACCTTCCAATGACAACATGTCTGAATACTACCCGCTTCGATGCATTTTCCTTCTCCCCTCTCTGCACACATACCTCTACCTCCCAACTGCATATTTTACACACACAAACAGAGAAAAATATAAACAATGAGCTATTATCCACCACCAGAAACGCAATAAAGAGAAAATAAAAGGTCTAAAATATAAAACTGTTAATTTTAATGTGTCAAGCTGGGCAAGTGTCTATTAAAAAATCTCACAGGGTCAAAAAATTTGAGTTTTCACATATCTCTAGTTAGGAGAAAATTTTAGAAAATAAACATGTTTAGTATATAGTATGCAAGAAGAATCAAGAACATTTTTTCTTCTTGCACTAGTATTTGTAAGTATTTCATATAATCACTTATCACTGAATAATATACTTAAAAAAGGTTCAAGGTTCATAGTGGGTTTTAATAAATATCAAGTACCACTATAAATTTATGGGTTTTAGAATTTTGGACCTCCTAGCTTGAGTAATAACAAATAAAATTGCTCTTAACCTTGCTGATAATGCTCTACTTAATAGAAAGGATGTTGCCATTAATTCTAAGCTTTACAGCAGTGATTGTTTAGTGGTTTGTTGAGGTCAAAACGAGTATTATTCTTTTATGCTGAAGAAGGGGACTGATGTACCCCAAAGATTACAAAAGCATGTGTTTTATTGTGAACTTTGAGGCCTACAGTTATCTGGTAAGTGTGTAGGCCTTGCCCTTCCATCCTACTTTCAATGTTTAGTTTAATATAGATGTTTGGCACCATTTTTCCTTTATACAGGTATTTATTAGGTTTTATAAAATATGTTTATATATTGGTGCATGTAAATCAACGAGTGCATATTTAAATTTAAAATAGACCCTTTTTACAACCAAAATCAATATTTGGCACATATTTGGCTTGTGTTTATCAGGAAGGAAAGTTGCCTGCAGTTTATTCCTGGCAAAATAAATAAGGGAATAATTTACAATTGATTTTGCCTCCCCATATAATATATTTAATCATTTAGACACAATAATTTTGCTAAGGTCCATGGAATGTTTGTCATCTATGCTGTGAACCTCACTCAACACCTAATGATAAAAACAATAAACAGAAAAATGTTATGTATATGTATGTAAATATGGAGGATTTAATTTTGGTTACCCATATTTCCCCAAAATAAATAATGTTTTTTTTATCTTAATAATATTTTTTAAATCAAAAATTATTTTTTTAACATGAATAAACTCCAACTTAAGTGTATTTAATTGGTTTTATCTCTACCCATGTGATTTTAAATCATCTCTCCAGGCAAATACTTGTGCAGTTTCTTCCTAGACCTTCTCGTTCAAGTCCTATAATGTTAAATAATTTAGATAACTTATCATCTATAAAAGAGTGAAAAATATAAAAGTTCTTGTTTGAAATTGCTTGAAAGGTTTAAGAAAATTTGTGTTTATTGGAAAAAAAACCCACATCTAGTATAAAATTTGAATGGAAAGACCATCTTTTTGAAGTAGGGTATGTGTTCATTTGTCATGAGTGAATGATGCCCATACTACTGAAATGTAATGTCAACTGTATTTAATAAACTTAAACAAGTTGTTTTATTAATTGAAATAACCATTGGCTTAAATTATAGTGTAGATATTTGATGCAAGATTTTGAAAAGATGCTGGTAAGACAAAAAAGTAACATAATTAATGTTGAGCCTTATAAAACATTGCTATAAATTTGTCAAGTAACATAAATGTATATATAAATATTTAAAGATCAAAACAAAAATTAGTTGCTTAAGTATAAATATATTTCAATGCATTTCTAAGAGCCATGTATATAGAGCTTGAAATTAAATGTGAATTACTATTTGCAAATTATCGAGGCAAAATTTCAACAACTATCATGATTTTTTGGTTGATGTAATTAAAGGTTTGATTATTTAAAAAATACGTGTATACGATGTGTAAGGTTATGCTCGGATTGGTTAAAAACACAAATATTTATTAAACTAAGGGAAAAAGAATTACCTTTTACTTTTGTTTACAAACATTTTATATTCTTAATAAATGATTTAACAAGATTAAATATTTATTTTTTTAAATATACATGTATATATTTTTATTTGGAAGAAATATCTATTAGTAATAAAACATTAATTACTTGATTGCCTTGCATATACAAATTCAACTTCAGTGGGCTTACATACAATGCAAAGTTAAATAAAAGATAAAATCTAATTAAAAAAGTTACCACTCAACATTAAGGCCCCTGTGCTCCATTAAAATCACATCACTCCATTGCATCAAACTTAAAAATGCAACAAAGAAGTCCAGATTTCTGATTATTGCTTTGAGTGCATAGTTTGTAGTTTTTTTGAAAACTTAAAGAAAAGGTTCTTATTAATGTGGCAAGGTTAAGGTGGAGAAAGGTCGCCACACAACAATGGGGCAGAATGGAATAGCCGGATAAAAAGGTCATCCAATTGCATCACCATTCTTATTTTCAAAATATTTGGTAGGTATTATTTTATTATTACTTACACTATTACTTTTGATAAGGAGGCATAGACAGGGAGGTAAGAGGGATGGGCTACCTACGATGCCAAGATTGCCAAATTTCACTCGTAACATTTAACTAATGTATTAATGGATACAGGAATTTAGGGGTCATATTAGGTTTGCTCTATCGTTTGTCAAAAAAGAAAACACTTTTGAAGTATTTGACATAATATGTAAAATGTATGTGTTTCCATTTTTAATTGATTTCACTTAATCAATGATTACATTTTTTGAGATGCATTTTCACATATAATAATATAATAATTATATTATGACCCACAGCCAACAGTTATTTGTTCATCTACTTGAGTATTACATATTAAAAGTTGAAGGATTCAACTTGATTTTTTTTAATAGCCTTCGCAGAAAATATTTACTATTTCTAGCCATGGCACACTAATTGTCAATAGCTAACAATGTCACTTTCAATACACATAAATTAGGTGAATAAGTCAATTGTATTATAAATAATTTGAGTCACACTAACACTACTAGAATTAATATTATTATTTAGATACAATTTAGATGCCAATTATATTTATAATGACAACATATGTCGGCACAAAAAGATGATTCAAAGACTTTTTTTGCCAGTGAGGAAAATTAAGCAGTATGTAAATGATGTATGATTATTCTTAACACCGTTCAAAAACGTTTCTTGATCAAAGCCCCTCATTCAAATATATCAGTTATTTATTATTGCACACACCCTGGATATTACAACAATTTGGATTAAAAATACAACTTGATACTATAACAGTGATCAACTAAATCTTCAATATCAATGGTATACTCAATTAAAACAACATTATATTTAATAATATGGAGCTAATAAGGTTTAGGAACTTCTCGAACCAAGCAGAAGAAAACCAATAATCCAATGTCTATCCTTATTTCAATTCCCAAGTTTGGATATTAGAGGTGGGAAAGTATTCACAGCCTTTAAACAACAAATTTCTTATATGTAACCTTAATGTTATCAATCAATTCACAAATAATACTATAAATAAAAATCTGTTTTGGAACACGCAGAAAAATCTCCCAGTCAAGAGCATGTACTATATTGATAAAATTCCTATTTGCATAATACTTAATACATTATTATTATTATTATTATTATTAGCACCGCGTCTTACTACCCGTTCGGATTATACGCACTTACGCTAATGTGTAATGGTAGGGTGATTGTGAGATGAAATGAAGGACCTACAGTTTAACGTGGAATCCGAACCACGGTGGAGGCCTGGCATTCCTCACATTCACAAGATGTCTTCTTGTCAGAGGTGAAGGAAGGATTCGGTAATCAGATAAATCTTTGCCGTGACCGAGGATTGAACCCCGGCCGCCAGCATAGAAGTCTGACACCTTACCCCTAGACCGCCAGGTCACAGACTACTTAATACACATTATGTTAGTTTAATAGTTATAAAATTGGAGGTTCTAAATATTACAATATAACTCTATAGTCAACCAGTTATCAAAAACCACAAAAATGAGAAATATTTGATTTGAAGTATGAAGATATGAAAAAAGACTCTTTTGTGACTGTCAGACACGTGTGTTCAAGAGAAAAATTGGGATTGATAATAAATGAATTATGTTATAATATATTGACCTATATACAGTTAAGTGAATATAAATAAATATATAGTGTTTGATGACAGCATGGGCATACACAGGCTCATACTATCGCTAAAAGTGCCAGGATTCGATCTGATCAGCGCCTCCTACTAGCGTTAAAAATTACCACGAGCTGATCTGATCGTTTTCTCCTAATAGTGTTAAAAGTGCCACGAGCCGATCTGATCAGCTCCTCCTACTAGCGTTAAAAGTGCCATGAGTCGATCTGATCAGCTCCTCCTACTAGCGTTAAAAGTGCCATGAGTCGATCTGATCAGCTCCTCCTACTAGCGTTAAAAGTGCCATGAGTCGATCTGATCAGCTCCTCCTACTAGC